>JANZLC010024193.1:0-10464 GCA_026413385.1 Erythroxylum gracilipes
GGCGAGAACCAGAGTCCTTTTGAAGTTAAGATTGTTAGCCAAATTCAAGCCTGCTCTATACGGATATATTCAAACCATAGAAATAGGATTTCCAATATATATATATAAACACACACTCAATTGGTTTGTTAGATAAACCCAAGATCAACGTGGATAGAGGCAAAGTTGGGTGGTGTTTATTAAATATACATGTGTAAAGAGTTGATAGCCCAATGAGTGTGCACACATCAACAATTGATAGCACTAGATTCGATAGTTGTATTAGAGATATAAGTGGTATGATCGATACCTACCGCTTGAACTAAGGTGACTTGTTGGGCAAACCTAAGGTCATTCTTATGGATATTGGATATCGACCTACTAGGAGAATTTCCTTACAAGTTCTCTCAGATTTATATTGAAGGTTATGAATTTGTGAAAATAGTGGGAGTTATAATATGTGTTATTAAAGTCCTTATAGACATGGATTTAAGTACATTCTAATTTTTCTCTATTTGAAGATAGGTTACTATTACCAGAGTCAACTTCATGGGTATTAGTGTGAATCTAAGATCATTGATGGAAGCTAACATGTTGACTGGACCAAAATTCCTTGACTGACTCAAGAACTTGAGAATAGTTCTCAAGTCTGAGAAGCTTGATTATGTCTTGGAAGAACCACTTCCCGATCCTCCTGCTACTGATGCTTCTGATGATGATCGGAGGGCATATAGGAAGCATCTCGACGATGGCGAGATGACTAGTTGTATTATGCTAGCCACTATGTCATCAGAGCTGTAAAAGCAGTACAAGGCTATAGATGCTTATACCATAGTCTATCATCTTAAGGACCTCTTTGATAAGCAAGCAGATCCGAAAGGTTCGAGACTTCGCGATTGTTCTTCCACTCCAAAATGATTGAGGGGACATCTTCAGTGCAGTACGCACTGAAGATGAATGGCTACATCGAGTAGTTGGCCACCTTGGGTTTTCTTTTGGATCATGAATTAAGTATTGACTTAATTCTGACTTGTTTAACCGCTAGTTACTGACAATTTGTGCTTAACTATAGGATGAACAATATATCCAGCACAATTCCTGAGTTGGTCAACATGCTCAAGGCAGTTAAGTCATCTATTCGCAAGGACATGGTTGTGATGTTGGTGGACTCTTCTGGTTCAAAGAAAAAGAGTCAAAAGAAGAAGAAGTCCGCAGCACCTAAAGGAGGTGTCAAGAAAGCAAAGAAAGCTGCCTTAAAGGGAACTTACTTCCACTGTGGCAAGGATGACCACTAGAAGAGAAACTGTAAGGCCTATCTAGAGTCCTTGAAGGAGAAGAAGGCATCTGATGCCCCATCTACTTCAGGTATTTATATTATTGATATTCGTATTGTTTCTGATAACATATGGGTATTAGATACTGGTTGTAGCTCATACATTTGTATTGACATGAAGGGCCTCAAGAATAGTAGACAACTCAACAAGTGAGAGTCAAACCTGCGAGTGGGCAATGGAGCAAGAGTTGATGTATTAGCTGTAGTTACATATGTATTGACGCTCCCTAGTGGGCTTGTACTAAAATTAGACAATTTTTTTATATACCTGCTTTGACTAAAAATGTAATGTCTATTTCTAGTCTTAATAAAGCTGGATTCCATTTAAATTTCAGTAACAATAGTTGTTTAATTTATTTGAATGGAATGCTATAAGCTTTGGGTACATTATGCAATGGTATATACATATTGGATATGTCTAATCTGGTTCTAAATATCAATAATAACAAAAGAATCAAACGAGATAATGTGAAATTGTCTTACTTATGGCATTGTCTCCTTGGCCATATAAGTGAGATACGCATGTCTAAACTATGCAAGTGTGGTAGTTTAAGGTAATTTGATTATGAATCATATGACACGTATGAATCTTGCTTATTAGGGAAGATGACTAAGTTACCCTTTAAGGAAAGGTTGAATGAACTATTAGACTTTTAGACCTAATACATATTGATGTATGTAGTCCATTGTCCATACATGCCAAAGGTGGTTTTGTATACTTCAATATCTTTATCGATGATCATTCTTGATATGGGTATGTATATCTTATGAGATACAAGTCTGAAGCCTTTGAAGGGTTCAAAGAATTTAGAAATGAAGTTGAGAAACAACTTGGGAGAAGTATTAAATCATTTCGATCTGATTGAGGTGTTGAATACTTAGGCTAAGAGTTTTTGGATTATCTCAGGGGTAATGGAATATTGTCCCAGTGTACACCTTACACACCATAACACAATGGTGTAGTTGAGAGGAGAAACTGAACCTTATTAGACATGGTGAAGTCTATGATGAGTTTAGCAAATTTCCGAAAATCCTTTTAGGGGTATACACTCGAAACTTCTGCTTATATATTAAACAGAGTCTCATCCAAGTCAGATGATGTTACTCCATATGAGATATAGACTAACAATAAACCATATCTTTCTTATATGAAAGTTTGGGGTTGTCTTGCTTATGTGAAGCAGATTCAATCAAATAAGCTTGAAGCTAAATCTGACATGTGTCTGTTTGTAGGATATCCTAAGGAAACTATAGGATATCAGTTCTACCATGTTTCAGAACAAAAGGTGTTTGTTTCAAAACATGTTGTCTTTTTAAAGAAAAAGTTTCTTCTAAGAGAAGACAGTAGGAGAAAAATTGAACTTGTGGAAGTTCAAGATGCTCAAACAGACGCAGATCAACTGCCTAGACCCGAGACTATTGTTCATGAAGATGAAACAATAGTTAAACCTTCTGACACACAAGAAGTTCATAGGTCAGGTAGGATACGTCATGTTCCTGAGAGATACAGATTTCTTATAAATGAACTTAATGACGTATTGCTCATAGAAGATGATGAGCCTACTACCTATAAAGAGGTTCTGAAGAGTTCAGAATCTGACAATTGGCTTCAAGCTATGAAATCCAAAATGTATGAAAACCAAGCATGGACTTTGGTTGACCCACTCAGAAGGGATAAAACCTATAGGGTGCAAATGGGTTTTTAAGAAGAAAACTGACATGGAGGATAATGTAGTTACCCATAAAGTTAGGCTTGTAGCTAAAGGTTATAGTCAGAGGCAAGGTGTAGATGACAAAACGTTTAGCCCAGTAGCTATGCTTAAATCCATTAGGATACTCCTAGCCATTGCTACATATTATGATTATGAGATATGACAAATGGATGTGAAGACGACTTTCCTTAATGGAAACCTAATTGAGGATGTGTATATGACACAACCTGATGGTTTCATATCCATAAATGGAGAAAAGGTATGCAAGCTTTAGAAATCTATTTATGGATTAAAGCAAACATCTAAGAATTGAAATATCTGATTTGATGAGACAATCAAAAAGTTTGGTTTCTCACAAAATCCAAATGAGCCGTGTGTGTATAAGAAGGTTAGTGGGAGTGCAATTGTGTTCCTTGTACTGTATGTAGATAACATATTGCTAATAGGAAACGATGTCTCAGTTTTGCAATCAGTCAAAATTTGGTTAGCTAAGAACTTCTTTATGAAAGACCTTGGAGAAGCAACATATATTTTGGGAATAAGGATCTATAGAGATAGATCTAAGAGGTTGCTTGGCCTTTCTCAGTCTACATACATAGACAAGATGTTAAAGAGGTTTAGCATGGAGAAATGCAAGAGAGGTTATCTTCTCATGGTACATGAGATTACACCCTTTAAATCTATGTGTCCAAAGACACAAGATGAAAGGACTCGCATGAGTTTGATTCCATATGCTTCGGCTATAGGATCAATCGTGTACGCTATGTTATGTACTAGATCCAATGTATCGTATGCTTTAAGTGTTACGAGCATATACTAGTTGGACCCTGGTGAGGGTCATTGGGCGGCTATCAAGAATATCCTTAAGTACTTGAGAAGAATTAAAGATATATTCTTGGTATATGGAGAAGGTGATCTTGTGGTAAGCCGGTATACTGATGCCAATTTCCAATCCGATAAGGATGACTCCAGATCCCAGTCCGGATATATATTCACACTGAATGGTGGTGCAGTCAATTGGAAAAGTTTCAAACAAGAGACAACTGCAGATTTGACGATAGAGGCGGAGTACATTGCAGCTTCAGAAGCAACAAAGGAAGCGGTTTGGATCAATGAGTTCATCATGAAACTTGGTGTGGTTATAAGCATCGCTAACTCAGTGCTGTTATATTATGACAACAACTGGGCTTTATCGCAGGAGAAGGTACTGAGGTCTCATCAAAAGTCCAAACATATACTCAGGCGCTAGTATTTAATAAACTTTGATGACAACATGTAAGGTGTATGTCAACACCATGATAGCAAGATGCAAGAGGTTGAATAGAGTAGAGCTGAAAGGTATAGTACCTTATTGGAATTGTTCAGTAAAAGGCATGTAATATAGTAAGATAATAGTTTTCATAGGATCAAAAATGATTCCATGAAATTTCTTGCCTATATGAGATATGATAAAGATCATATGTATTTCTAGTTCATACTTATGAGTATTTGATATTGAATTTAGATTTAACATTATTATAATGTTCAAAGCATGATAAGAAATAGATTTATTCAGTAAAAGTAGTTGATCCAATTTTGTAGAAGTAGTTTGTATGTGTTGGATCAAAGGAGACTTATGCTTAACATAAATGGTAAGAAAATAAAGCTGGATAATCGAGACTATCCTTTTATGCCATATTGGTTAAATCAACATAATGAGAATCATAAAGTTATATACAAAGATGTGTATATCCTTTTGATTATGAATAGTATGAAACTTATGAAACTTGTCAAATTGAAGAATAATCAAATCAATGTTTGATAAAAGGATGATGGTGGTATTGATTGTTAATTTATGCATGTGATGTATTGGATGGAATGAAAATTCGTAAAAGTTTAATACTTAATATTTCATTAGATTACTCATGACTTTATGTGATATAGTCATATGTGTTAAATGAAATAATGATTTAAACTTTTGAAAAGTTCAAATTGTTTAAATCTAATTAGAAATTAAACATTGCAAATGCTGAAACATTTTGATGAGATAGATTTGTTGGATTTTAAATTTTTGGTTATCTATAGGAAATGAGATTCTCTGGTGAATACCTTCACAATAAAATTTCATAGAAGTATGATTTTATATAAAAGAAAAATAAAATATGAAATATTGTATGATGCAATATTATTTCTTCTATAACTATACCTAGTACAATAAGTTACCATCTATAGTTCCGATTAAATCAATTAGTAAGATTTCATATTATATATGAAATGCTAAGTCTTTGAAAGAGTCAAATTTAATAATTTAAGGATGTGATGCTTGGTTAAAGCATGCATTATCCATTAAGTTTAGAACTAAATTGGATAATAAAGGTTATAAGATATCTAAAAGGTTCTGATTAAATTGGTTAATCTTACATACCTATTGAACAAATTGTGTGTTTCAATGTACACTTATATGAGAATGGTTCTCAAGATAAGTAGTAGGAGAAAAATGAAATTTGAAAGGTTCAAATCTCTTGACGATACATCCAATTGGAACTAATGGCTTTATTAATGTAACATCCCGTTATCCCATGTCAAGGGTTAGACTAGAATAATGTACATGAGAGATTATTGAGAAGTTAGAAAGTGCATTTCATGATCATTTATAATATAACATACACACACGTGAATGTTAATCATTGCTCACATTAAAATTATTGTACGTGCATTCATTGACATTTTTTGTATAATTAATTTATAAATATGATTATATGAATAATTGTGGATTATATGTATTGAAAATTGATTTGATGAAAATGATTGTTGATCTAGAATTTTTGGTGAAATTTAGGATATTTCTGAAATTTTGGGTATTTTTAGACTAAGAAAAATGCCAATTGGCAGGACAATTGATAAATAGTAGTTGGAAATAAGAGTCAAATGGAAGTGGAAATTTTGATAAATGACTTTTGGATTTATTGACAAGTGTCAGATAAAATTGGGAGACAATTGGAGTAGAAATTGGAGTTGATTGGATTAGCTCAATAAGAGAACCTAGTTTAAATCTACAAAGATTGGTTAAACCTACAGAGATTGGACATGTGGCAAGCAACAAGTTTCACTTGCCAAGCTATGTCTTTACCCCACGATTCTCTTAATTACTTAGAAGACCATTAAATTGTCTTGAATCTTGCTTTCTTCTTCTTCTTCTTCTTCGTGGCTTTCTTCTTCACCTTCTTTACGAATTTTCTCACCAATCTCCATTCAAGTTGAACCTAGCTCTCTCATCTTTCATTTGCTACTCTCATCTTGTTTTCTTCTTCATTTGCCACAAGAAAACCTAAACCTCCCAACCATGATGTTGTACGTGGGTTGTATGAGAAGTTAGGGCTTCTTGGTGTTCTTGCAGAGTTTGAATATTTTAAAGCTAAATCAAGTAAGTTATGATTTAATCATCATAGGTAGTGTTAAATGAAACTAATATGATGAGTAATTTGAGATTGATGACTTGATCATGAAATTATATGTGTGAATAGTGAGTGATGAAATGTGTATATAAATGTCTTGTTTCTACATAAAAGATGATTAACCTTTCATAAGTTGTTGTAGAGATGAGTTTGAAATAGAAAGATCATTGAAGATGGTGTAGGAAAAAAGTGCAGAAAATTTTGATAGGTAAATAGATTTTTCTTATTCTGTTTTCAATGTTTATTAACGTGGATCTCTTTAGGTGTTTTGGAGATGAACTAAAATGAGTCTAGATCTAAAGAAAGGAAGTAATGTGGTTTCTTGAAATGAGAAGAATTAAGGTGATAGTTAGAAATGAAAGATTATGAGATTAGAGTTGAGCATGTGCAGAGATTTAATGATGAATATATTTGTATGTAGATGTTCTGCTTTTGGTATGATCAAACATAGAATATGATTTGTTTTTAATTGAAATTAAGCTTAAATGGAAATAGGAATGAATAGGAAATAATGAGGACATAAACTAGAAATGATAGACTAAGCAAAAGAGATTAACTAAGATGAATATAATGATGAAGTGTGTTGGAATATGTTAGATGAAGTGTTTTCACTGAACATGCATCAGTATTTTAGCCATATCATGATCTGTAGATATCCCAATGGGATGATTTTAGGTTTATGTTGAACTAGAGACATATGGCTATAGTTTTGATGAAGGAATTGAATTTGAATTCTGTCTTTCAGGGTTTCAAACTTTGTCTTAAAGTTGGGTACAGTGTGCTGTCACGTTTTGGGAATAGTCTACAGTATTTTAGGTATAACTTGAAAAATATTGAGCCAAAATACATAAAACTAGTGTCATTAGAACCTTAAGACATAAAGGAACATTTTTTTAGAAGAATATATTCACTAAATACCCCATTTTATTTATCAAAATGGCCATCCAAAATTGATATGAAAATCTATTTTGAGAAAAGATGGATTGATGCTTAAATAACGGATCATCAAGTAGTGCACGATCGTGCAAAAGCATGATCATGATAGAGAGGAAACATTAGGTAGTGCACGATCATGCACAAGCATGATCGTGAGAGAGAAGGTGCACTACTGTTTGACAGCTTTCAACACTCTTCACTCTTTCGACCATAACTCCTTCTTCAGACCTTCAATTGACTTGAAATTTGAACCAGAAGCTCTTCAAACATTGTCCTTCCTCTCTACCAGAATTCATTATTAGCTGAATTTACTAGGAAAGGATTGGTAAATGATTGATTGATGATGTTATAATAATCAAGTGTATTAAGCCATGAACCTTAGTGCATGATTGAGTGATGAATTTAGAATAAATTTGTATTATTGAAGTGTAAACCTAAGTTCAAATTGGACATATATGAGCTTTGAAGTATGAATGATCATGAGATGTGAATAAAGGAAACATATATGGGATTGTCATTGAGCATGCATTATACATAATCCATATTTACATATGTGCATAAGTGAGTACTTATATAATTGTGCAAAGTTGTGATGTGTATAAATGTGTGTTGCATGATATTGAAGAGCAATTAGAGCTCCAACATTTAGACATTGCCGGGACTTCGAGGCAATAGCTATCTGGAGCAAACTGTAAGTAACCTAGATGGTCTCACTATGATTATTATTTTTAATTATGTATTAAATTATTATGTGATGTGTATGTACTGATTCCAGACATTGAATGTCTGAGGCGTTTGATGCATGAATAACACTGGAAGTTCTCATTGAATATAGATTTGTCTGAATATGTGATCTCTCAACTTAAATATTGAATGTCGGACCAAGTTCTGATGACAAATATGAATAAGACTGTGAATGTGATTAATTGAACACAATGATTGATTGAATATGTATGGTGCATTGCATTACATGAATGCATGAAAGATAAAAGCAGTTGTGACCGAGTCGCCAGTAAAAAGAGCTTAAAGCTCATAACGTGCTAAGAGCCTCTGGTTTAATATGTAAAATGAGTCTTGTATCCCCAATGGATAAGGGAAAATATTAATGAGCCTGGTATCCACAACGGATAAGGGACAGTGAAAAAGGCACCCGATCACATCAACGAAATAAACGAATGTGTTGGCCCCCGAATTGTTTTCTTATTGAATAAGCATGATTTCAATTTATTTTTGAGGTTTTCATTGATAAATTGTTTTTGTTTGGAGTTTAATTAGCATGTCAATGATTGGAGGATTTATTTCTTAGATTGATGGAATTAGAAGTATTAAATGGAGAAATTAAGATTAAATTAGAGTATAGTATGGTGTAAGTTAAATTGAAGAAGTACGAATGTATAAGGGAAAAATGGGAAGATCACTTAAGGTTAAAAGGTATAAGGCTTACATGGAAGGGCATAGATGAAACCCAAATTTAGCTCAACATGTGTGGAAAGTGTTAGTGAATGCTATAGGCAAGTGTTCTCTTTTAGGGTTAATGATCAAGATAGATTTTGATGTTTTGTTAATGATATTGGGTTGAAATAAGCTTGGAAATGAAGTGAAAGAGGTGTTTTAATGTTAAGATAGGTTATATTTGAAAGATGGGAAGTGTATAGGTGATGAATGTTGGAAAAAGGTCTTTGGCAGGAGTTTTTGGGAACATTCGCCGTGGCGAACTACTGCCCTCGCCGCGGCGAGCTCCAACAAATTCGTCGCGGCGAGCTTCTGATTCCACTGCGGCAAGGCCCAGTTTTTCAACACAGACATATTTCAGTATTTTGAGCATAACTTTTGATGTAGATTTCCAAATTGAGTGATTTTTGATTTGCTGTAAACTAGAGGCATAGGACTACAAGTTATATGAAGGAATAAATTTCCAATGAAGTTGATAAGGATCTCAATTTTTGAAGGAAAATTGAACGTAGAATGTTGTATTAGTATTGTAACAATTTGGGGCATAACCTTTAGGGTACTGAACCAAATTGAATGATTTTGGAGTCATTTGAAACTTAAGAAAATGGGGAACATTGTTCTAGAAGAATGTATTAGCAAATTTTTCTTTTACTTGGTCATAAATTGGAATTCCTATTGAATAAAATTTTGGCTATTGTTAAAGGAAATCAAGGAAGGCAAGAGGAGCAAAGTATGAGGCACCTTTGAGCAAGTATTTAAGCAAGGAAATCAAGATGGGTACATGCTTATAATAGAGTGAATAAGCCACTACTATTTTTTTTCTTTAAAGCAAAGAAGTTTACTGATTTCAAATTGCATCATAAGTGTTGCATCTTTTGTGTTTCCATGATTTGTGAAATCTGCTATGTGTTTGCTCCATGAACTGTGTAATGGGTTATAAAGAGATTTTTCAAGTGATTTCTGAAAAGAATAGCAAGTTTATGAAATCAAGTTTTGCAAGCGCATGTGAAATATTGTTTGCTCATAAAACACAAGTTTTCAAAAAGTGCCATTTTGGGCAATACAAGTTTACAAGTTATGAAATACATGTTATATGGATTTGGTTTGGTCCATTCTGTTTTCAAGTGCACTTTGACTAAGGCTTCTCCCGCCTACCCGCTAGTGGCATGAAGCTCCTTCATGGACTCTCTCATGTTCACGACTACACAAAATCACTATGTGGAATTGTGTTAGCTCGTTCTACTCACGACTACACAGGACCCTTTTTGGGAAATGTGCTAGCTCATTCTGTTTATGGACCTCCCAAATCATTCTGATATGCTTATATGCTCATGATATGTTTGACATGATGGATGCATACATGATTTGTACTACTGTGAATTTTTAAAAGATTGAGAATTGCATGAAATAAGCACTTTATGAGTTTTAAATGCAAAATTACTATGGTTATGAAAAGGTGTAATGAAAATGAGTTTTATAAAGGGTTTTTGCTTGTTTCTCAGTTATAAACTTATTACCCACGAGCTTTCAAGCTCACTGCCCACCCTCCCCCCCTTTTCCTCCCCATCTTCAAGTAATGAGCAAGAGGGCAAGTGATCAAGAGCATAAAGGCATTTGG
>JANZLC010024194.1:0-10463 GCA_026413385.1 Erythroxylum gracilipes
AGTACTGATGAGTCGGTAGCCCCAGGTCATGCTGAGGCTTCTGTAGGGCAAGGTAGTGAGCCCGTCCCATCGCAGACTTAGGAATCGCCAATTCTACAGGAACAAGTGCCTCCGCTGGCTTCGAGGATATTCTAGGCCTTTACTCAGGCATTTGTCTAGGCTATGGGTCTGATGCCACAGCCTTCTGCTTCGGCCCCAGTGAAGAAGGGGAAACAATTTGATAAGTTGAGGAAGTATGGGGCAGTCGACTTCTTTGGGACAACGGATCTAGAAGAAGCTGAGACTTGGTTGAGAAAGACCGAGAGGATTTTAGACCAAATAGAGTGTGAGGATGATGAGAGGGTTGTGTATGGTGCCAGCTGGCTTCTGGGAGATGCTCTACATTGGTGGGAGAGTGTGCCAGGGAGCTAGATGAGACTGGTAGGTTTGGCGTGGAACGATTTCTTGGCTGCTTATAACAAGAAATACCTGTCTGAGGTTTATGTCCAGCAAAAGTAAAGGGAGTTTCTGAGTCTCACCCAGAGGGAGATCATAGTGAGCGAGTATGAGCATCGGTTTACACAGCTATCCAGGTATACAGCTGAGATGATGATGAGTGAGGCGGCTAAGTGCTGTAGGTTTGAATCGGGTCTGCATCTAGCCATCAGAGAGAAAGTGGTGGTATAGAACTTTTGTGATTTTCAGCAGCTGGTTGAAGCGGCATTGAGGGTTGAGAACATATACAATATCAAGAGTGTCGTGAATAAGAAGAGAAAGGGTAGAGAACAGTTCAAGAGGGGAGGTGGTACTCCTATGCCTGAAAGGAGTGCCAGGACCTTCCTTGGGCAATCTGAGGAGCGGAGTAGTGGGGCCAGCAGGTCCAAATCTATGAGGACTCCCACTTTTTCGCATCAAGCCTCTACGGCTGGAGGCAACAGAAGGGGAGAGGGAAGTGCACCACCCATCCCTATATGTGATCACTGCGGGAAACTCCATAGAGGGGAGTGCTACAGATTGACAGGAGCTTGCTTCAATTATGGGGAAAAGGGGCATATGGCTAGAGAGTGTCCTCAGCAAGCCAGACAGGAGAGAAGTCAGATGCAAGTTTCCAAGAGATCTGAATCTGTGGGGCACAAGACTGCAACTAAAGTGGGCAGTTCCGATACAGCTAAGAGGATGAACCCTCTAGGGAGGCCAAGGTGGCAGGCACCAGCTAGGGTGTTTGCAATGACTCAGGAGGATGCGGAAACTGCTCCAGAAGTTGTTACTGGTATGATTAAATTATTTGTTGATGACGTGATTGCTTTGATTGTTCCCGGTTCTACTCATTCGTTTTTTTCAGTGAGTAGAACTGTGTGTGGTAGTAAATTGAGCCCATTGGATACTCCACTGATGGTGAGTACTCTAATTGACCAGTATATTGTGATTAATCAAGTTTATAGAGATTGTGAGATATGTTTTGGTGGGGAACAACTAGTGGTGGACTTAATGCCGTTGAAGATGGGAGGATTGGATGTAATTTTGGGTATGGACACTTTGGAGAAGTACAATTCCCATCTGGATTGTAAACAGAAAATAGTAGAGTTCGAATTGGATAACGGTAGAAGAGTGGTATTTTCAGGAGACAGAAAAGTAAGCCCGCCTAGAATTGTTTCAGCTCTGATAGTAGAGAAGATGATGAGGAAGGGATGTGAGGCATTTCTGGCCTGTGTGGTAGACACAAAGGAAGATAGAGGGAAGCTAGAAGATATTCCTGTGGTCATGGAATTCCCGGATGTCTTTCCCGAGGAATTGCCAGGACTACCACCTCCTAGGGAAATTAAGTTTCCCATTGAGCTTCTTCTAGGTACTGCACCGATCTCAATTCCGCCTTACTGAATGGCTCCGGGGGAAAGGAGCTTAAAGAGCCATTGGAGGAGTTGTTAGAGAAAGGCTACTTAAGGCCGAGCTCTTCACCTTGGGGGGCTTCGGTCCTTTTTGTAAAGAAGAAAGATGGATCGTTGAGGATGTGTGTGGATTACCGGAAGCTTAATCAGGTCACTCTGAAGAATAGGTATCCGCTTCCACACATAGATGATTTGTTTGATCAATTGCAAGGGGCGAAAGTCTTCTCTAAGATAGACTTGAGATTGGGTTACCAACAGTTGAGGATAAAGAAGTCTGATGTGCTAAAGACTGCTTTCAAAACACGATACGGGCATTTTGAGTTTTTGGTTATGCCCTTCGGATTGACAAATGCCCCTGCAGCCTTTATGGACTTGATGAATCGAGTGTTTAAGTCTTTCTTGGACCGATTTATCATTGTCTTTATTGATGATATCTTTGTTTATTCCAAGAGTGATAAGGAGCATGAAGAGCATTTAAGGATTGCCTTGGAGATATTGAGGAAAAATGAATTGTATGCAAAATTTGAAAAATGTGAATTTTGGCTAAGGGAAGTAGCATTCCTTGGACATGTGATCTCATAACAAGGAGTGCATGTGGATCCAAGGAAGATAGAAGCGGTTGTTAAATAGGAAGCGCCTAAGAACATAGCAGAAGTAAGGAGTTTCTTGGGTTTAGCTGGTTATTACAGACGGTTTGTGGAGGGCTTTTCCATTATAGCCGCTCCACTTACCAAATTGACAAGAAAGAATCAGAAGTTTGTGTGGACAGAGGAGTGTCATAATAGTTTTGAGGAGTTGAAGAAGAAATCGACGACAGCGTTGATTCTGACATTGCCTTCGGGTAGTGATGGGTATACCGTCTATAGTGATACATCGAGGAAAGGATTAGGTTATGTGCTAATGTAAGGGGATAAAGTCATTGCTTATGCTTCTAGACAATTGAATCCTTATGTAACACCCCACTCCCGGGTGACCCGAGCCTGACATCATTGGTAATATCTGAGTCCGTGCCCCGTGAGGGTTTTAGCCAATCAACTAAAGTTTCATTTGGCACAAACCTCACCTCATTTGCTTAATCATACAATTACTTATGATCAAAATAGTACAATAGGTACAAATTCAATTTTCCAGCTTTGCTCCTACACTTCCAATGTCAATTACACATCAATAAGCACTAGATTTAATCATTCATTCAACCAAACCTTCATCAAGAACTTTACTTCAACATAATTCCACAAAATGACAGCATCCATGCTCAACCAATTTCCTTCAAATATTAGTCATCTAACATATCCAAAATCACTTCCACATACACAAGTCATATACTAATCATACTCACCCTAACTCTTACACAAGCATAATCTTATACCCAATAAATCAAACCATAGAGTTCACAACATTAAGGCATCCTAAATCATGATTTATGCACAATCACTCACAATTAATGCACCATAATTCTCAATTTATACATCAAATTACTAAGAAAGGAACATCATTAAATTCTTACCTATTGTAAAGCTTCCCAACTCCAACTCTTCAATTCTTTTCTTTAATAAGACACCAAAACCAACTTCATTTACACCTTTAGCACACACGGGACTCAAGGAAGGTAGCAAGATCAGTAGGAGATTGAAAGCAAATTTAATGGAGAGGAAGAAAGAGCAAGTTCGAATGAAGGAGAAAAATGAAATAATAAAACCCATCTTTCCCTCTTTAAGCAAGGAACAATCGAGAATGCTCAAAGCATGCATTAATTATGAAAACACATGGCAAGTTTTTAAGAACAAAGACAAAAGAAGAAAAGTCAAAGAGTAATAAGTGGTCTTTGATAAACATAATCCAAATAATAGAAAAAAATCAAATTGTATTTTGGTTCCCATATAATGCACCCAAAAGTCCAGTACCATTGGACAGAAATTTTTGATACCGAAAATCAACCGGTTCTCCACTTGACCATTTTTTCCGGTCTGAAAATTTTCTCCGGAAAATTCCAGAAAAATTCCTATAATTCCCATAAAATAGAAAACACATAAAAACTCACTCCAATAAATTTTTTTCAAATACAATTGCCACATTATTCACAATAAAAGTCCATTTAGGCGCTGTACCGGAAAAAATCATGAATGCATGTACAGTTATTTCATGTGCACAAATTCACTGTTTGCAAATACAAGTATGCATGAACAATTCCAAATCAGTCCTAATCACTCTTACCCCTAGCCAAGTTACTATTTTACCCTTCCCTTCGGGGGTGGGATGTTACAGCAACATCAGGCCTGGTGACAATTTTTAGATATGTGTCATTTTCAATTAAACCTTAATTTACTATGCAAATTTACACAAGATTAACATGAAAAACATATTTCATTAATTCATAAGTAAATGTACAAATACATCAAATCCTCAACAAACCTAAACCCCTAATGTGATTTTGAAAAGCATCTCTAGTAATGTGTTTAGTAAAAAGATCAGCTATCATATCTCTCGTAGAAACATGCTTTAGGATCACATGTCCTTATGCAATGATATCACAGATGAAGTGATAATGAGTATCTATGTGCTTTGTTTTTCCATGATACTTTGGGTCCTTTGCATAGGCAATTGCAGCTGTGTTATCACAATAGACAACTGTGGCCTCACAAAGATGCCTGGTAATGTTGAGGCTCCTAAAAAATATCCTCAACCATATCACCTCTTGCACTGCCGAGATACATGCAACATACTCGAACTCCATCATGGACAATGAGACACTGTTGATTCTTGTTATACCAAGAAATGGCTCCTCCTCTAAGAATGAAAGCATATCCAGATGTGGACTTTCACTCGTCTTTATCAATAGATCCATCGGCATCACTATATCCAACCAAACCATTTTAGAGTTTTGAATCTTATACAAAATTTGTTGTGCAACATATGTCTTTATTCCCTTTTTCCTCAAATTGAACATATACATGCACATCCAAAAAACTTAATATACCTTATGAGCATAAACATATGCAATAATGTACCATTAAATACCTTATGTATTTACACATTTCATATAATTACACAAATTCCAAATTCACAAACAATCATAATCAATTCACATCATATAACTCATTTGAAACACATTTGTATTCGTAAGGACTCATTCATCCTTGAACACACCATAAATACACATTATTCACTAACCACACATTCCTTAAGTAATTACCTCAAGTAACAATCCATAACTAAATGAACTATTACTCAATTAATTTAACATCAATTAGGTTCATTTTCAACCTCAATTAAGTCCATTTAAACCATTATTAAGTACCTTAACCTTATATAGTCTAGCAATTGCCCAAAACCAACCTTTTCTTCTTCCTAAGCACTTCCCACGACCATGGGAATAAGCCTTATAATTCCCACAATCGTGGGATGAGTGAACCAAAGGTTCACTCACCTACAGCCTCCAATTTGTTTCCAAAACTTGACTTCTTCACTTCCATTCGATACACCTTCACCAAAGTCCATTAATTTCTCTCCAATTCTACCTTATTCATGCTTCAATATCTCATCAAATTCATGTCCAAACCAATTCAAAAATCATTCATAAAGCAGCTCACAATCCATGGTCTTTCATGCCAAAAAAAAAAATCAAAGCAAAAGCTATCAACAACTATCATGTTCTAGGCCTCAATTCATCATAAATTCCATACATATTCTATCCAATTCAAGCATCAAATAATTCATATTATAGCATGCAATCAAGTTTAGCATTTCCTTACCTATTTAACTCCAAAGAACAAGCCAAACTAGCCTCCTAAACAACCAACATAAGTCTAAAATCTAAGTGAAACTAAGATGCTCTTAACATCAAAAGACAACGACATAGAAGATAACATATGGTAGCTTTCTTGATGCAATATCTTGCAAGAATTCTAAGTGAAATTGAAGCAAAAATTTAGAGCTAAGAGAGGGTGAATGGTTTCAGTGGAGATGCTTCAATGAAGACTGCAGAAACTTCTTACTAGTTTAACACCTAAGTTGCTAGGTGTCCTAACCTTGGAGGAGCACATGTCACCAATGCATGTATCACATTTGTCCTCCCTTTAAGCTACCAAATGTTTCACATCTATTAGTCCATTTGTCACTTAATCAATGATACCACATGTTATTCAATTATACTACCATTTGTTCCTTATTTAATTATGCGAAATGTCAGTAAATGTATATGCTTAGTCACCCAATTTTCATGCACCAACTTGTCCTGCCACCTTACATTTTCCTTGTCCAAATGTACATTTTAATATATCAATTTTCTAATGGTATTAATTACTTCCAAATCACTAAGTATGATCCATTAAACTAAAATTCCAGTCATATGCAATTCTCAATCATCTCACAATTTTTAACACCTATCATACATGTACTTTCATGAACATGTAACATTCCAACTAAGGTACAATTTGGGGACTTACAGTATGTCAATATTTGAGCAGGTTTTGGACCTTGTTTGTGTTGATTATCAATTTACTTGCATCAATTCCAGCTTGCTTCATAACCATCCTAAGTCGGTTTAAGCACTCAAAGGGGTATAAAAACTCCATTTTAAACCCTAGAAAGAAAAGATGGTTGTGCAACACACAAAAGGATGAAGATAAACACAATTTTTGGTGGATTTCAAGAGATCTCAAAGCTTCCACACCAAGTTTTAGATTTGTTCTTCAACACATAAGCCGTTTATTATGCCTTCTCTCATTTGTTTTTGTTTAGTTATTGTATGGAGAAGATGTATGGACTTTTTTTTAGGATTTTATTGATGATTGTAATGGATTTCTAAGTAGATTTTGGGTTATTCCTACCATAATTATGTAAAAACTCACTTTGATTTAATGTATGGTTTGCTTTAATGCTTATGAGGTATGAAATTTATATGCCTTGCTTACATTGAGAACTAGAGTTAGGAAATCAGTTTGGATGTACCACGAGAGTGGGTAGCCTTGAAAACACTTTACACATGAAGCTAACATGACATTTAAAGAGAGATCTTGGATGTTTTTATGGCTGCTAATAGGTTACTTCATACCCACTTAATGGTTAGGTAAAGTATGTAGGTTGAGAGATCAATTTTTTTAATCATTACTTATAGTAGTCATTTCACTCTTCCTTTTTATTAGGTTGAGGTTAAAAAAAGTTTGAGCTTCTGATACAATCTTTTTTTTTGTTACATAACTCGATGTATCGCTTCAAATGAGAGGTTTCAACATTAGAACTCCTAGTCGACATCTTGTGACAATACTTATATTCAACCTTTTTTACTCTATTTGTTAATCTAGGCTTGATGAAGTGATTTCAAAGATCACGTCTCAATGAACCTACTTGATGTGAGCAAGAGCAAGGATCACCATGGAGATGGCATGCATGATGGGGCGAGCTTGTCATTCCAGTTGGATTTTGGTGAGCTTGTCATTCCAGTTGGATCTATGTCCAAAGCTAGGATCGAGAGACTCAAGGAGGCTCTCTATGTGCATGTGGGCCAATTTGTGGAGAGAATAGAGTGCACTAAGCTTTTTGGAGGAGAGCTATCTAAACCATAGCCCAAATTGATTCATTTATCTCAAATCCTTAGATTAGACTCACTTGGGACTTGAAGACCATGGTATTGGGCTGCACATCATGATCAGACTTGGAAGCGCATTAGGCCAGGCCTAGACGTGTTTTATTATTCTATTTTGGACTTGTTTTAAGTTATAATTATATTTTGGGCGTCCATGTATTTTAAGCCCAAGTCTTTTAGCATTAAGCCTAGGTATAAATACTTATGTTTTAGGATTTTTAGAGGAAAACTTTTGATCATATTGTTTTCTGTGAGCCGTCAGCCATCTTGAGAGGAGAAAACCCTCTTGTTCTTTTCAAGTTAAGAATTGAACATCACTTATCAACTGAATCAAATTGTGGAGTGATTTTGATCCTAAACATCTTTATTGGTTTGTTCTTTACCCTTATCTAGGTTGCCCGAGACAAGTTCTCCGTGAGGTCTAGTAGGTAAATTTGAAACCCTGCGTATTAGATTTAATTTTAGGTTAATTTGAATCTACCATCTTCTTGTTTCCTTGAATCTGAACTTTTCATGTTGGGCCCCGTTTTCGAAGCCCAACAATCGCTCCAAATAAAAGCATGGAGAACTCATTTCTTATAACTTACTGAGCATAATTGGGGAACTTCCATTTGGAATTTCAGTTCATCTTCTTCAGAGAATTTGTTCCCCCTTTCCTGAAGTTTCTAATGACACCAAAAACGCTCAATTTGGTTCAGAAATAAAGAAGTTATGGCCAAAACACTTTCGGGTTAATACTAAACTAAGACTGAACACTAAACTTAACTTCACTCCAGAAATTGAAAGTCTTGGGGCCTAAATTGAAATTTGATTCCTTCAGATAAGTTATAGCTCCATGTCTCTAGTTTGGTTAGAAATAAGAATCAACTCATTTGGATCTCTACAGATTGAGATATTGCCAAAATACTGGAGCAAATTCAGAAAAATATTCAACTCATACTATTTTAACCGATCCTCTCACTTTGATTCAATTTATCTTTTTCAAATTAATATCAAAAGCTATAAATTTTTATGGAGCGTTAGGGGAATGTCTTAGAAATCTAACACTTTAAAAATCAAGTCAATCGGAGGTCGAACAAAAAAGTTATGACCAAAAGAGTGGAGAGAGGTCAGGTTAGGGGAGGAAAAACAAAAATCGACCGCGTCGCACTCGCAACATGGTGCGCGCGCTCGCCCTCGCAACGCGTCGGGCCTGCGAGACTCACGCACGTGTGCGCTCTTTGCCCTAGCGACGCGTCGCCCTCTCGAGACGCACGTGAGGGCCTGCCTCCTGGGATTTTCTTCTTTCGACATCCCAACTTCCACATTTCATATCTTTTGATTCAGAACTCCAAAATTTGCAAATTGGGTATCAATGGAAAGCTAAAAGAAGGCTCTACAACTTCCATGAAGAACTTAAAAACAATTTTGGTCTCTATAAGGGTCAAAAGTCTACATTAAAGTGGCTGTCCGACAATTTCATTTTAAACAGCATCATAACTTCTAAAAATTATATCTTTCTACTCTATTGTCCAAAAATATCATACTTTATATCAACGGAAAGCTAAAAAGATAATCTACAACTTTCATGAAGAACGTAAAAGCAATTTCTGCCCCTATAAGGGTCAAAATTTCAATCAAAGTGGCTGTCCCGAAAGTTTACCCTAAACAACATCCAAACTTCAAATGATCATAACTTTTAGCCCCGATATCGAAAAATGTCATAATTTATAGCGTTAGAAAGCTGAAAAGATAACCTATAATTTTTATTAAGAAAACTTTGGCTAATTCTATCTAGATCAATATAGTTTTTCTGTTGAATTTTTCTGAACACCATTCCTACACTCGGGAAGGCTTGCTAATCACAATTTTCCTTCATATTCATCCACTACCAAGTGCCTTTCGGTACTCTTGAGTTTCACCCCAACCAATTTATCCCATACACCCCTTTCAATCTCCAACATGCTATTAAAAATAAATAAATAAATAACCATTTGCAATTTCAGCAAGGAGGAATAGGCACATACACATTTCTCTTCCAAAAAGTCATACACAACCTATAAAGTAACACAACCATACACAAAAGGAAAAATCCTTGAATTCTCATTCTCATTTCTAACCAAAATGAATGTTCATACATAGATTTAATCACATATCAACATGTCCATCACTAATTTAGCACAAGATACAAAATACACGAGATGCTCAATGTTTGATATGCTTATAAAGCTATCCAAAAGTCTAGTCACTAACTTAGTACAAAAGTATCTAATGCCTTGGAGTTTTCGATGCCTTGCAAGGTTCACGCTCGTCTTGTTTCGCACCTAAGGGGGAAATGGTGTGAGCTACACGGCTCAGTGGCTAATACATTTATATCCATCAATAATGGGCCACACAAACAAGCATAAATACACATGTATCAAGCAATTCAATTCATTCGCAAATTCATCATGCAATTCATAATTAACCAAAAGTTATCACATAAAGCATATCATGAATTCTCCTATCAAGCATAACACTTTAATATGCATCATACTCAACAAGGTCATAATGAAATGCACAACAAATGGCTCGAGAGTTCCGTGGAATAAAATGGTTTACACCGTGAACTAAACGAGTTCGATTTCTCAGGACCTCGTGGCCTCAAGCGGGCAGCCGGAAAAAGGTTATAGGTCAATATGCACATGACTAACGAAACGGGTTTCTCTCTTGCCCAATCACAAACAAATCTATACTCAATTTAGTCAATCGCAAATTTGCATTCTCATGCTTCTTTCATTTCATAAAATTCTCATATCTTCATACTTTTCATTTATTTCAAAGAAAACATGTCATATTTCCTCATGCATTTTCAAATGTTCACCACAATTCAACATTTATGCAATTTAAGCAATAATACACACATAGGGTATTTTCCCATCACACAACAATTATAAACATATTACCCACCTAATTTGCTGAAAATCCAAGCTCAAGATTGCCCTTCCTCTCTCTCTTGAGTAAGGTTTTCTTGATTCCCTTCAATTAAACCAATT
>JANZLC010024195.1:0-10459 GCA_026413385.1 Erythroxylum gracilipes
GTTATATTTCCATCCTTTTATTTCGGTTAAGACAATAATACTACCATCTTCTTTAATAGGTTTTGCTTACTAGGTCTGCTGTTGTTTTGATGATTGCATTAAACAAATTTGGAAGCCTGTGGTATGATCATATCATTATCATGTTCCCTGGATTTTGCAGTTTTTGAATCTGTATATAGATCGATCAATGCAGTAGTCTGCTCTTTATGCTTTTGATTGCTTTTTAGTTTGGAATTTTTGATGGAGTATAGACTTAGCTTCTTTGCTGCACATGACTATTCAATGAGTAGTTGTGATCTTGATAGACCTTTCGCATGATGATTGTAGTCGTTTTAACTGGTTAACATTGTTCAATAAGAGATTTTTCTTTGAAGTAGGTCCGAAGTAGTGGATGGTTACGTCTTTGTGAAGCTGCATATGTATATATATACATATATATATGTATATATCAGTGCAAGGTCATGCATATTATAGATACTAACCATGGAACTTCTGAGATAGTCAGTAAAACTATCATGCATATTATAGATACTAACCATGGAACTTTTGAGATCATCAGGAAAACTATGTGTAAAGAAGGGTTTAAAGTAATCTCTCTGAAAGATTTAATCGACTGATCTTATACTGTTGCTTGAATTTCTGAAAGATTTAATCGACTGATCTTATGCTGTTGCTTGAATTTCTTATAAAACCTGTGAAAAACAGTTGACCTGTTAATTTTGTTTTAGTAATGACATGTTTTCGTACTTGGTTGCAAGCTTGATATAAGCTTTATTTACAATGTCCTTTTATAATATTCCTTTAATGACTTCATCATTAAGTTAAAATTTGTTATTTAGTGCATTTCGACGATTACACCCAAAAAAAGTTGAAGTTCTATATTTGTTGTTGTATGTGGACATTGCTACGTGCATCGGGTATAGGTATTTTCTTGAAGACATTATGACTATTTCAAGTGTTCTGATTGTTCCTTTTTAGGTTAATCTTCAGTTATGTTCTAGCACATGTGGATTACATTTTCTAATGCATCAAATGTAACCATTGCTTTTGTAGGAACTTATTTGTCCATGTTTGTGATTGTTTTTCCTTCTTTTGCAGGTAGGAAAGCACTTACTGTACCTTTTTGTGAACCGGTATAGTTTATCATAGATTAAGAATCTAGGAGAATGTTGGGAGGTAATAACAATAATCCTCTGCTTCCTGCTTTCGTGGATGAGAATCGTATGCCTTATCAGGCCACTTCAAATCAACTCCAGTTATTCGGGAATTGTGAGTTCTCAAGTCATTTAGAATCTATTTGGATTTTGGATTTAAAATGGAGTTTCAATTCTAGTATATAAAAATATTGTATAGTGTAGTGAAAATTGAGTTATTTGGACTTTTAGTTATCCATGTTAAATTTGGATTTCTAGCAAAAGCAACAACATTTGAATTCCTTTTAATTAGATGAGGAACTGGAATTACCGTTTGCTGTGACAAAGAAACAACAAAATAGAAATTATGGCCTGGAATTAATGTTGCCAATCCCAATTCCAAGCACCCTAAGGGAAACATTAATGGACAATGTAAAACTTTATCACCATGCTTGGCTCCTGGTATATTGTATTCTACAATGGTGCATAGTTTTCATACTTGTATGATGTTATAGCTGATTTTCCTCTATGGACTTTTATCTGTGGTATCTTTGTAGCTGCTGGTGGAACTGTTTTCTCCTTGTGATATGATGTGGAGAATTGCCAATGAACACTGAAATGTTGGTGATAGCATGATAATATGACACCTGTAATCATTCATAATTAATGAATATCTATGGCTGAAAATCTGAAAACTTCTAAACCAGGTACGGAAATAGAGACCTTTTTGACAGCGCGGAAATCTCAGCATCCAAGTCATGTAAATGTTGAAATAAAAAAAGTGAGTTGATGAGTATTTTTTTGGTTGAAGAAGAAGAAATATTAGAATTTCTGAAAAAGATTAAGAATATAACCAAGCTTGGTAGTGGAACCTTGTGGCCATAATGGGGGCATTAGGAGTTGAAATATAGCAAGTAAACTTGGACCGGTAGTAGCAAAGAATTTAAGGACTTTACATTATCCAAACAATGGAAAAGGAAAATATAGGAGAAGTTGTGAGGGATGAGAGATACAGTAAGATTTCTATTAACATCCATTCCTACTCTTTGTGAAAAAAGGTGAAATTTACTGGGAAGTGTTGTGGTGTTTCTGAAGTTGCCATTGGGTCTTTTACTAATAGATAAACGGATATGTTCATTGGCCAACCAGCATGACCTAAACTATGAATACTTTTCATTGTGGCATATCATGAGAAACTCTATATGAATGTCCTTGCAGGCTTTTATCTTGGTTGTCCTTTTCTTCTGAATGAAAGGAAATGTATGTCAACATCTGCAAAGAAACTTCAATGATTGATTCGAGGATGATACCGAATCATATCATTGGTTACAAGAGTAAGAAGGTCGTCAGGAGTTGTAAAAAAAACTTGACATGCCCAAGGGACAGCTAGGTTACAATAAAGAAAAATCCTTATATATTAATTTTTGCTATTTCTTATTTTTCTGTATACGATAGTTTCCTATTTCAATTTTCAATTAGTGTGGAAACTGTCCTCTGTCCGTCCTACATCACTACATTTCATTGTGTTGGTTATCCTTTGCTTAGACCTTTCTGGGGGGACTGGAATCAGTCATATGGTATCTAGATTATAGATGAGAAGAGGCAAGGTTGATAAGTGTCATTCTTGTTTGTTGGAATGATGAATCTCATCTATTTTTCCTGTGCATTAATTGGTATCCATGCTAGTGCAGTATTCCTAGCATTCCCATGTTGCAATTGGATTTTATAAGTAGTTGTCTTCAGGGAACAAGCATAGAGTAGTTAACAAATTATGAAACAGATTCAATAAAAGCCTTTGGTATCAATTGTATGACAAAGGAAATCACCGAGGTAGTTTGACTGATCTTTGTTTTACTTGTTTGTACCAGTGCCAGCTGGATGTAGCATTAACCCAGTGAATTATTTTGGAAATGAAAGTGTTAATCCCATGCTTCGACCAAACAAACGAGGCAGGGAATCAGAAGAATTTGGTAGACAACAAAAGCTGCAGATGTCCTTAAATTTTGAAGTTTGTCAAGATGATGCAGACCGTTCAGTGAGCATCCCAAATCCGAACCCTGTCTCAACTGGTTTAAGACTATCATATGATGAGCGCAATTCATCTGTAACATCTGCTAGTGGAAGTATGTCAACAACACCGTCATTTGTCTTGTCCCTCGGTGACAATATAAGGACCAAGCTTGATCGGCAGAACGAAGAATTTGATCAATATATCAAGATCCAGGTTCTTATTTAACTTGCAAACAATTGCCTTGTATCTTTACCTCATTTTTTTGATTTAGGGTGAACAATTAAAACGATTTGTGCATGCTTTTACATTTTTCACTGCCTATAAAAACCTGAACTATTCATCTATCATGAAAGTGCATGAATTTCCAAACAAAAGTTAGAGAGTGATAATGCTCTGGATGAGTGTAATTTATCTGCAATATAAAAGTAGTCTAGCATTAAAACCTAACCTCATGCTCTGACGGATGTTTGCTACACATTCAGGAAGAGCACTTGACCAAGGGGCTAAGGGAGATGAAGCAGAGGCATGTTGCTTCCTTTCTTGCTGCCATTGAGAAGAGTGTCAACAAGAAGTTGCAGGAAAAAGACGTTGAGATAGAGAGCATGAACCGTAGAAACAAAGAATTGGCAGAGAAAATAAAGCAGGTGGCTGCGGAGGCTCAGAACTGGCACTACAGAGCAAAGTACAATGAGTCTGTGGTTAATGCGTTAAGGACCAATCTCCAGCAGGCAATTTCACAGGTCGCTGACCATGGGAAGGAAGGGTTTGGTGACAGTGAAGTTGATGATGCCGCCTCATACATGGATCCTAGCCATTACTTGAACTATCCTGGAGGAGGGCCTGCAAAGCCTCTCTCGAGGAATTACCAAGGCTTGAAGGAACATATGAGCTGCAAGGCATGCAAAGCAAGGGAAGTATCCATGCTGTTAATGCCCTGTAGACATCTCTGTTTATGTAAAGAGTGTGACATACTAATCCACATTTGTCCTGTCTGTCAGATGATCAAAACAACTAGCGTCGAAGTGTACTTGTCATAAGTTATGAAGTAAATCTCTGAAAGATGCATACAATTCTCCTTGTAAGGTAAAATATGCGGCGTAAAACTTGAACTTCGTCAAATGAAGTTTGTCTGCTTCTGTGTAATTATATTTTCAATATGTTCTTGACTGATTTTCCCCCTTAGGTATCTTGCAAGGGATGATATCGGTTATATTCCCTGACCTCCTCTTTGGGATAAAAATAAATCCAATAGAATAGATTATTATAATAAAATTATTTTGGTTATATTTTATTATTATCTTAAAATGCCTGTAATATGATGATAATTATATGGTAGATAAAATTAAGATTTCGGAAAAGTTGTAAGAGACTTCACTTAATTAATCCTGAAGAGAGTTTCAGTGTCATAAAACTTTGAATATTTATGCGGTTGAGCTTAATCGCCGGTTCAATGCTAAGTGTAATACTAATTCTAGCACAATTAATAAATAACTTGAGACACGAAGGAAGCCTGCTATTTACAAATTCTATTCTTCAGTTCCTAAAGATTAAACGGTTCAAGTATGCTCAAAGGAAAAAAAAAAAAAAACAACGAGAAAAACATTTCCCTCTCTTCATCCTTATCCTTTCCCAATATGTTCGTAATTTCATTTCATACTATTTTCTTCCCGTGGAAGAGGTGCTAAAGTTCTTGAAGAAGGGCTATGACGTGACTGTATCAGATGATGCAGGCCGCTTTGTGTGCAATTTTGTGTACTATCACTCTCTTCGGTTTGCAGAACAGAAGGGTCACAACTCTCTTTTTCTTCATGTTCCTCTTTTTTCGCGAATTGATGAAGAAACCCAGATGAGATTCGTAGCCTCTCTTTTGGACCAACATGTTAATAAAAATTGGTCTCCGAGTTCCTGTATATTTTCGTTGCTGTTTTGTATCCATATTGCTGGCGCATCTAAGCCAAACTTTCTCAACTCTATAATACAAAAGTGAACCTTTCACCTTGAGGGCTTCCGTGCCATACGCTTGTCATTGAAGCAAGCTCTTCTTCTGTATATTGGAAAGCACTTGGCACACTCACGTGCTGGACTGGTAATCTTTGCTGATATCAAAATTTTCTTTATGTTCTGGGATTGCTTAGCAATAATTGCCACTGTTCTTTTGCGTTGTTCTTAAGAGTTTGTCCAGCTATTTCTCGTCATTGTAGATATTGTTCACGCGAGATTTGAAGCATGTGAATGGTATGTCTGTTTTGGGGATCTTTGTACTGAAGACAAATTTAGAGATACTTTAAGGGTTCACGGCTTGGAGTTGCCTTATAATGAGTCTCGTCCTTCCCGACCTTTCCTAACCATAGTACACGGTCAAATATATAATTATCCTATTCACACAAGAACACTGAAAGCATATATGGGCATACGTGGTTGACATTTAAGGTAGAAATATGGTTTCTTGCATTCTATGGAGGCTTAACCGGAAGGAAACAATAATGACCATTCCTGAGTCCTTGCTTGTTCGGTGACAAGTTCGCATCTTTAACAAATTCGGTGGATTTGCTTGAGTAATGCTAAGCTCAAAATTAGTGCCTTGTGTACGTACCATAACAACTTTAACACCCAGGCTACTGCCTTTATCATCGTCAGCCTCCTCTCTTTTGTTGGATTCTTACTGTGAAGCCAATATTCAAGATTTGGTTTATTCTAAGAATAGAGAACTAGACATCTTGATAAAATGTGGACGCTTAAATACGGCTTACGAGCTGTTCGACAAATTGCCTGTTCGTGATGTTGTAACTTTTAACTTGTTGATTTCTGGTTATAGGAAGCAGGGAGATTCTGAAAAGGGTCTTTTCCTTTATTGGGAATTTGTTTCGCAAGATTTCAGAGAAAACCCATCAACGTTTTCTTCTGTTTTGGGTATTTGTAGTGACGCTGGTCTTTGGGTAGAAGGGATTCAAGCGCAATGCAGGGTTTTGAAACTTGGGTTGAGTTCTAATTTAATTATTGGGAGTGCGCTCGTAGGATTTTACATGCGACTCGGACAATATGATTTGGCTATGTGTCTGTTTGATGAATTACCTCGGAGAAATCTAGCGGTGTGGAATCTTGTTTTAAGTGGGCATTCTAGATTAGGTGAGTTTGACGAGTTGTCAGGATTGTATCGACAAATGAAATTGGACGGAGTGGAGGCAAATGGGTTAACTTTTAGCTATTTGATGCGCGCATGTTGTAATGAGAAGTTTTTAAGTGAAGGGAAGCAGCTACACTGTCATGTGATTAAGGTTGGATTAGTAGAATCGAATGTTTTTGTTGCTAATGTTTTGGTGGACTTTTACTCTGCTTGTTCGTGCTTAAGCGATGCACGGAAATCATTTGAAGCCATTCAAATGGGAGATGTAATATCATGGAATTCGATAGTGTCAATATATGCAGACAACGACTTATTAGTCGAGTCTCTGGAATTATTTCACTTGATGCAGATATTTGGAAAAGGGCCATCCATCCGTTCTTTTGTAGGGGTCTTGAATTTGTCAAGTAGGATCGGGGATGTTCTACTTGGACGTCAAATTCATTGTTGTGTTCTGAAAGTAGGTTTTGACTGTCGAAGTGTTCACATACAGTCAGCACTAGTTGACATGTATGGTAAGTGCAAGGATATTGAGAGTTCAGTATCCGTGTACAAAAGTATTCCGGAGAGAAATTTGGAATGCTGTAATTCACTAATGACCTCTTTGCTGCATGCTGGCATTGTGGAGGATGTGGTTGAGATGTTTGGCTTGATGGTTGATGAAGGTATTGGGCTTGACGAGGTTACACTTTCCACGACATTGGAAGCATTATCAGAGTCGAGTTTAGCAAGCTTGGCCAGCTGCAGCCTGGTTCACTCTTGTGCAATAAAATCAGGCTTCGAAACTGACATTGCAGTGTCATGTTCTTTGATTGATTCTTATTTGAGGTCTGGTGATGTGAAGCTTTCACAACAGGTTTTTGATCAAATTCCTTCACCGAATGTAATCTGTTTCACATCAATGATCAAAGGATTTGCACGAAATGGAATGGGAAATGAATGTCTTAAGATGTTTGAGACAATGATCCAGAATGAACTGAGTCCTGACAGAGTGACGCTCATGTGTGTTTTGACTGGATGCAGCCATTCGGGATTGGTTGAAGAAGGAAGATTGATTTTTAATTCAATGGAAGCCATGTTTGGGATTTCCCCAGGCAGAGAGCACTTTTCCTGTATGGTGGATCTCTTAGGTCGTGCAGGTTTGCTGAACGAAGCTGAAGAGTTATTGCAGAAGGCACCGGGAGGGGGTGATTGTGTGATGTGGGGCTCGTTGCTGCGAAGCTGTAGAATCCACAGAAATGAAATCATAGGAAGAAGAGTTGCTGAAGCATTATTGGAGATTAATCCAAAACATTCTGCTGTGTATTTACAAGTATCAAACTTTTTTGCTGAAATTGGGCAGTTTGAAGCCTCAATGCAGATTAGAGAGATTGCCATGGCAAGGAAGATAACAGCAGAGATTGGTTGCAGTTTGTTGAGGTGAAGCACTGACAATGAGATACGAATTATGTTGAAAGTTGAGTTCCAATTACCCGCAAGCGTGAAGCCTGTAATGACCAACAAAATTTTCAATTTGACCGTTTGAAGATTTTGAAATTCTTGTGAGGTCTTCAATCGCCAGAGATTTCTTTTGCTTGAAGAATTCAGTGTGTGTGACAGACTATTGGGGCCTTAATTTTGTTGCTCCGTTGGGTTGAACAAAGCAATTTGTATAATTCTTTGTAGGATTTTGCATTGCAGCTGCTGTTAAATACTGTGTATATTAGAGGTTGAGTCTTCAAATAATTGGTAAGATTATTCTTTTGTGATTGGAAGGTGACAAGGTTTGAATCAAGAAAATCAAAATAGCCTTTTTGTAAAATGCAAAAGAAAAGTTGCGTATAATTAATGACCTTCCTCCGACCTTTGTAAAGGGAGGATTTTTGTGCACTGAAGTTTGCTTCCTTTTTGCCATTTTCAACTGTATAGTAATTTCATTCGTTTCACTTGGACTGATAACGGTAGGCAAATGCAGGATTCATGAACTCTTATGGTGGGGAACTTCTTTCAATTGGTCCAAGAGTAAAGCAAAGAACTTTAGGAAAAGAATCCCTTTTCACTTTAAGCCTGGGCAAGTATAAAATGGTGTTTATTCTTTTCTCTGTCCTTATAAGCCAAGCTGAATAATCAACAAAACTCTTCATTTCCATCTTTAATCTGCAGATACAAATAATGAACTCGTGTTTGCAGGAGTTTCACGAAGTTGAAAAGTTCCGCCAGAGAGACAAAACAGACAAATCATGAGCAATTTGTTCACCATTTCCTCTGTGAGTATGTTGGAAATGGCCAATGCAGTTGTGGGAAATATTGCACACTATGATATCAACATGTTTGAGGAGTTTGATAGATTCGACATAGAAGATGAAAGGCAGTTGGAAGTTCGAAAAATGGAGTCTTGAAAAAGTGACCGTAGCTCCAAAGCTCTCTGTGTTCTGACATAGTTTGAAACGAAGTTTCTGACATACTCTGGTCCATATTTGATCTCTAAAACTGATTCGGAGTCTTCAGTATCAAAACAGTTCAATGATTGAGCTTCATAGAGTGATAACTCTGGGACCATGCAATACTTATTTTGGGAGTTGATTCACTGGTGCATATTTTTCTTTGCAGGCACCGACTCTTGATTCAAGTTAGCGTTGGAGATTCAACCTTTTGAGTCCAAGTTAGCTGTAAAGGTGAAAGACTTCCCATCCAAAACAGTCACAATGCACTGTATGATTTCCAAGTGCGATTCAGTGGGAATAACTCAAATGCTAGTTTCGGCATTGGAGGATTGTCTAAAATACTGATGTAATCCATGTCACTGAATCAACTAATGCTGCTCTACAAGACTACAAAATTGGAAAGGACTCTCTGTGTCAGTTCTCTTCCAGGTTCTGTAGCCCAAATCATAGGAACTACAATGGAACATAGCCAGTAAACTACATTCTTAAGCATTTCTTCTTCCAATTCACTTAAAATTAGACCTACGATAGGGAAAATGTTCAAGAGAAACATGAGAACGCTAATTCTAGAAACTAATAGTAAACTACAAGCATCCCAGGTTAACCTCTTTCCATGATAATTCCACGATTTTATAATAATCTGCTAACAGACCAACGGATTCGTATGATGATACTTGGGAATTCAGGTGATGATTGCATCTCCATTGTTTAAGTAGCTAGAGTATCAAGACGAGAGAATATTCTGCGGACCATGCCTTGCCAAAATCTTGTTGAATTATTGTAAAATAAATTACCATTAAAACAAAGTTGGATCATACATATTTTGTAACTTACACGATTGACGTTATAATTTTTGTCAAAATAACATGACAAAATTTCAATATAATGTCTATATATATATTTTTTAATATTATAAGACGTTCTCTTCGTTAACTCTCGTAAAAATGGTAGTGGACACAAGATTAATAATAGACACCTCTAATTGTGTTTATTTCTATTGGATACTAATAAGTTGTTCCTGAAATTTCTTCTTCTAATTGTTAAAATAACAATTTTGTTGTATGGAAATCGTGGCCATGTTTTTGAGGTATGCTATGAAAAATTGAAGATGGAAGATATAATAAATACCATCATAATTGATCAATTGTACTGTGATTCTCAAATATTCTACCAAAACCAAATACCTTATGTAATATTTCATATAATCCCATCTTTAATTTACACATCTTGGTTTGTTATGAACATCTCAGAAGTTTGTTGTGAGTCCCTTTAATTCACTAGAATTGATTTGGTAACAGGTGAACTCTGTGTAATTTGCTCGCCAACACCACTTAAGTGTGATGGCGAGATGCTTTAACGAGGAAGTAAGGAATCCTAATGAAGGCATTAAGTATATTATATCATTTAGACACAACCTTATTTACTAGATGACAGAGCAACATAATGATTGCCGTATTTGACATTATTTCCGTGATGGTTGTTATACAGCAAAGTCAAGTTACCAGTTGAGTCTGAATTATGCGGGCTAGGTGCATGAGAGAGTGGAAGGTGATTTTTGAGGGAAGTTATGGAAACTGACCATGCCTCCTAAGCTTAAAAACTTTATGTGGAGAGCTTTGAGAGGCATTTTACCCACGTGTTACAAGCTGGTATAGAGACATATGAACATTAGCATAGGCTTTGTCCATTGCGGGGAAGTGGAGGATGTTGACCATGCTCTATTGTTTTGTGAGGAGGCTCAGGCAGTGTGGTCTCGTTGCGGAGGGGGAGA
>JANZLC010024196.1:0-10455 GCA_026413385.1 Erythroxylum gracilipes
GTGGAATCCATATCACATGGAACAGAATTATGAAGGTCAAGCTTCACTACATGAGCAGTAATGTTGCTGCAACTAACTCCCTCCCATGAACAACAATCTTTGCCAACCCATGACGACAACTGGCTCGACAGGCCTTTAAGGCTTTCTTTGAACTGAAGGAGAGCTTCTTTCTCAATGTTGATACAACTTACAGGGTTTGAATCAGCTCCGGTGCAAGTGATGTGATCAATAGATTGCTATGAATAAAAGCAAGTAGTATTAGAGACCCAATAGCACCAACAAAAACTCCCATGACTTTCTCCAGATTTGCCGAGTTGAGCAATGGATAAAATGACTTTTATTTGGAAACCGCGTTTGTTATATCATGATCTTGTGCATGTAAAGAATAATTATACATTGCTGCTACAATTGTAAGGGTTTTTTTTCATTAAAAAGGAACATAAAACATAAAACAAAGAAAAAAGAACGTGAGAGGCAGCGGGAGCGGGTGAACCATAAGAAATAAGAGAGAAAAGCAACTGGGAAATGGAAAAAGAATAGCAGATGAGAGGATAGAGAAAATGGAGAAAAAACAAAAATAATGGGACAAAGGCCAAGAAAATAAACAAAAGCAAAGAGAGAAACAAAAAAATAGAATGATACTCTATAATTAATTAGTTGATTTAAATTTTCGGGACATAATTATTTAATTAGTTGATATACAAGATAAAGTCTATGTGATAAATGTACATTAAATTTGTAATTATAATAAGATCACAATTACAAGATTCATATTATGTTCATGTATTATCTTTAAGTCAGTCTTAGTCGTTGTTAAGATTAGACATTGATAAACATAAAAACTAGCACACTTTTTTTTAAAAGAAGTAATCGATCTCATAAACTAAGAAGATATTTAAATATATGTAAGAGTGCTTATTAAAAAATAAGTTCACTAACCTGACCTGATATAAGAATTCTATTCGAAACATGACTTGTATGTCTATAAAAAATTTTACGGTGACAATTATATAAGTGATCATTTGACTTGAGATTTCTAAAATATATTATATAAGGATTATTATATTTTAGTACTACTTATTACTTATCTTAGTCAAGGAAAGCTCAATTAATATTCATTGGATATAACATAAATTATATGCAAATAGTTAAGTGGACAATATAGAATTCATCACTCTAAAATGATTAGAGAGAATATTAAATGAACTTTAAAAAAAGATTTCAAATGTCATGAGCAGAATCAATTACTAAAACCTAAGAGCTAATATGATTAGACTCAAATAGAATAGTCATCAATTTCATATTCTATGTCTAATATTAAATAATGAAATGGTCAAAAAAAATTATACACAAAAGAGTTAGTCAAAACTATTTTGAAATTTCTAATATTTAGGTGATCGTGCTAGACGTCAATTTTGTCTCTCTCTCTCTCTCTATCACACTCTCTCTCTCTCTCTCTCTCTCTATATATATATATATATATATATATATATCAAATAATTAAAGATAAATTAAAAGAGTTAAATTTATATAATCTTAAATAAAATTTAGTGTTATATTTTATATCCATTGTCAATATATAGGAACTTAACATGTCATACATAAAAAATAGTCAAAGAGAGGAAAGAAAATATAATCAAGTTGAACTTGATTGTAAAATTTGATAAACTTTAAGATATTTAATAAATAAGGACTAACACTAGATATTAAATTTTATTTGAACTCAATTAGTATTTAATTAGAATTAGTTATGATTCTAATTAAAATTTAATTGATATTAAAATTAGATTTAAATTAAATTATCAAAAAACCCAAACTCTATCATAAGCAGGCGTATGCTCTATAGGAACTAAAACGTCTTACTTACCTGTTTTTTACCACTTTTATAATTCTCTAAACTAGCTCGTGTAGATATATACCGTTAATGTGTATGCAGCTATAGCCATTGTGAAGAACCAATTTCTAAAATAATTTGAGGAAAATTATTAATAAAATAATGAAATTATATCATAAGTTACGATTTATGTTTAGTACGTTAATTATGTTATAGAACTTAAAGTGATCTTTACATTCAAAAAATCAAACAAAAGAATTTTTTTCTATTACTCGTGGAATCAGATCCTACCTTAGTATTCCTATAAAAACAATGGAAAGGGGTTAATGAAGTTGGAGAAAACAAAAGAGAAATGAAAAGTGAAAGTGAAAGTAAATGGAAATAACTGAAAATAAAGAGAGAGAGAGATAAAGAGAAATCAAATGAGAACCAAAAATAGAGTGCACCACAAAGGATATTTAACAGAATCAAAAATGAATCATATTTTATTTTCAAATTGGGACTAGGGTGATTTTAAGAATTAACGTTTGGTTTTTAGTTAAATTTAAAATTATTATAATTAAAAAATATTATTTAGGTTAACTAATATTAACTAAGTTTAAATAAAGATTAGAAAATATAATCATTTTTATAAAATAAAATAAATAATGTTAATAATATTTTTAAAGGTAGATTTTACTGTATCATGTGACATATACATGATTGTTTGAGACCCATATTATTAATAAGATAAATTAAATTTGTGTCATATTAGTATTGACGTAATACATAATGATTAGAAATTTAATTTCATCTAAATTTCCGTCTATTTAGAATTTATTTTGAATATTTTATAAAAGTTAAATTTATTTTAAATCTTCCAAAACATTAGAGTTCAACTTATATTTTAATAAAAACTTTCTTCCTTTATCAATCAATCTAAAAATTTACTATTTTTATATAAGGTAATTATTGTAGCCATATTAATTTTTTATTTTTTGATGAAGGGAATAAGTAATAATAATATTTGATTTGATTATCACTTAAACTTACAAATTAGGTCACAGAAACTTAACATATTTAAGAAATTTTACTCTTTCATATAACAAAAATATTAAAGTCAATCAACAAAGAGATTTGTTTCAAGTAAGAAGTTGAAATTGAGGGTATTAATTTCATCAAAATAAAAATAACTACACCGTCGGATGAGAGATGAGAGAGAAAATAGCGGAGCTTCCATAACTTCTTAGACCGCCGGTGATTTTACTTCCATCTTCAATCCATGGTTTTTTCTTCTTCTTCTTCCCCACCTCGATTACCTCTAGCCCCAATATATGTACCTTCATCTAGACCTTCCCAATCGACTCCTTCCTCCAACCCTAATCGCACCCAAAACTTAAACTTGAACATTCAAATTCCTTCCCCTGCCAAGAATCCAATAGCTGTAGGCGTATCTGCACAAAAGCAGTCATCTCTGTCCCTTGAGATTTCCCCTTCTATGGAACCAGTGTCTTCCCCAAACCCACAAGTTATAAAAACTATGGAGAAACTCGGAACTTGGAAGTCAGTAGTCTCTAAATTAGTGCAGGACTCCTCGAATGCTAAGGGTTTGGCCCACTACCCTCCTGAGTTTAAGGGTGACCATATCTTTGTCATTCTTCTACCAGAGTTAGCGAAGAAAGGCGCAGCTAAGTTCTGACATGCTATGATAGGCTTCTTCATCGGTAAGCATCCTACATACCCAGTGGTTCGAAGAGCCCTATCTAAATCTTGGTTAGCTTTTGGTTTAACAGAAACCTTAATTACTAGTTTGAACAAATTCTTGTTCAAGTTTGATTCGGAGATTATGAATTCGATCCTAGAGAAGGGCCCTTGGCATATCCAAGGAAAACCCTTATTCTTACGAAAATGGAGCTTGAATGCTAGTGAACAGGAAGAGGTTAGATATGCCCCGGTGTTAATTAGGTTCCATAACATACCATTTGAATACTGGAATAATAAGGGGTTAGGAAAAATAGCTAGTTCAGTAGGGCACCCTCTTCTTATGGATACCCAGACAACTAGGATGTCTAGGATTGTGTATGCCAAAATGTGTGTGGAATTAGATCTGTAGAGGAGTTGGCCTTCATCTTTTCTGTTGGCCACTTATACTGAAGAAGGACAAATAACCTTTAAGGAAATAAAGATAGAGTACGAATGGAGGCCTGAACATCACACACAGAAGAAGGAATGGACACCTAAAAGGCACCTGTTTGAGACTGGGTTACAACAAGAGTTGGATAAGGTGAAGGTATATCTACCAAACAATGTAAACCAACAAATGGGGATTGATCAGGAGCAAGTCTCTGAGATGACACAACAAAACCCTAAGGAGAGTAGACCTTTTAAAATCCTAATGAAATAAAGTAAGGGCAAAGGAATTCAATATAATGACCAAACACCTAAGATGGCACTACAAAATGTTGCCAGTTTCTTTTGTATGCTTGATTGAATCTAGGATTAAGTCTCTTCCCATTTTGAATAATGTGCGCTCTTCTTTGTTTCCTAGATGGCATTATTACAGTAATTTAGATCAAGCTTCAAATGCTAGGTTAGTGTTAGCTAGGAATCTGGATTGTTTCTTGTGTTCTCCTCAAATTACTAATGATCAACTGATTCATTTATAGGTAACTCCTATGAGCAGTGCTTCAGCGTTTTTTGTGAAGTGTGTGTATGGGTCGAATAATTATAATCATAGGAAGTCTCTTTGGTTTGCTCTTTCAAATATCAAACTCATTATTGGTAATCAACCTTGGATTATTGCTGGGGACTTTAATGCTATTTTGTTTTCTTATGAGGCTATGCCTATTAGTTCCTTAGCTATTAATGGAATGACTGACTTTAGGAAGTGTGTTGAGGATTGTGCCTCATATAGTAGTCCTAGTTTTACGTGGAACAATAAGCAATCTGGTGTCCTCTTCATAGCAAGAAAGTTAAATAGAGCCCTTATCAATTCATCTTAGAGTTCTTGGTTTCCTAGATCATATGGAGTGATTCAAAATCCTAACATCTCATACCACTCTCTAGTAGTGATTCGGTCTTTAGCAAACATGCAGAAGAGATCTTCTCCATTCAGGTTTGCTAACTTCCTAATCTCGCAACCAAATTTCCTTCAGATTGTAAAAAATGCTTGGACTTCCCATATCCAGGGAGCTTCTATGTTTTGTGTGGTGTCTAAGCTTAAAGTAGTTAAAAATGCGCTCAAATTACTAAACTCAGATCAGGTAGGGGATGTGAATGTTATAGTTGAGACTTGTCAAGCTGTCCTTAATAATATCCAAGATCAAATGAGACATTTGCCTAATAGGCCTCAACTGGTTGCCAAGGAAAATGAAGTCATTAACAACTTGATTAGAGCTTTAGGCGATTATGAGTCATTCTATAAATAATCTTCCCGTATTGAGCGGCTCAGAGAGGGGGATAGGAACACCATATTTGTTCATAATTCTATCTCTTCAGATAGGAATAGGAACAACATTCACTCATTAATGGTGGGAAATGGCCATAGGATTGTTGATTTTGAAGAGATCCAAAACAATTCCTAGGTTTTTTTCAGAGCACTCTTGAGAACAAGAAAGACCTACTCCCCTCTAAAGAGTATGTGACATCTATTTTTTCTTAGCTGATTCCTAAAAATCTAAAAAACAATCTCATTATTAAAGTCTCAGCACAAGAGATTAGGGATGTTTTTAACTCCTTCAACCCGGATAAGGCCCCTAGGCCGGATGGTTTTAATGGTTTTTTCTTTAAGCAAACTTGGCATATTATTGGGGAAGAAGTTACTCGAGCCATCCAAGAATTTTTCCAACATGGGAGACTTCTTAAAGAGCTTAACTCTACTTTTATTTCTCTTGTTCCTAAGAAAGATCATCCTTCCACTATGTTTGATTACGGACCAATCTCATGCTGTAACATGATTTATAAGGGAATTTGCGAAAATCATGGCAAATAGGCTTAGAGAGTTACTCCCTCACATTATCTGCCAAACCAAAGTGCATTAATTAAGAACCGTTGAATAGGGGATAATATCATGTTGGCTCAAAAGATTTTTAAGAATTACCACGTTTCAAATAATCATAGGCGATGTGCTTTTAAAGTGGATTTGGAAAAAGCCTATGACTCAATTCAATGGGATTTCCTCTTGAATGTGCTCGTAGCTGTAGGTTTTCCTTTTAAGTTTATTAAGTAGATTGAAGAGTGTATAACCTCGCCTTCTTATTCTATCTTGATCAATAGGTCCCCCTCAAAAAATTTTAAAGGTAAGTCAGACTTTAAGACAAGGGGATCCTTTATCTCCGTTTCTCTTTATTATCTATATGGAGGTACTCTTTAGGAGCCTGAATGCATCTATAGCTAGTAGTGCTTCTTTTAAATACCACTTGAGGTGTAAAGCGCTTAAACTCACCCATCTCTTGTTTACAGATGATCTTATGTTGTTTTGTCATATAGATTTGGTTTCGGTCCAAACTTTACTTAATTGCATGTGCACTTTCTCTAATTTGTCTGGCATGGACATGAACCTTAGCAAGAGTTAGTTCTTTTTATCTCCTGATATGGACCATATGGCCCATCAGATGGAAATAATTTTGGGTCTTAAAAGAGGTCACCTTCCCATTCGGTACCTAGGGGTACCTCTCTTAACAGGTCGTTTGTCTAGGAGGGACTGCGTATCTTTGTTGATAAAATTGATGCCAGAGTTAACAAATGGACCCATAAAACTCTTTTCTATGCTGGTAGACTTCAATTGGTTATTTCTGTCCTCTCAACTTTTTAGGTGTATTGGTCTAATCATTTCATTCTTCCTTCTTCCATTATTAAGGACATAGAGACAAAACTAAGGAATTTCTTGTGGTCTAGGAAGGTTATATCGAAAGCTCATGCAAAGTTTAAATGGAATGACCTATGTAGACCCAAAAGAAAGGGTGGATTAGGTATTAAACATTTGTCTACAGGGAATAATGTTCTGATAGGAAAAAGAATCTAGGTTCTTTTTAATGATAGTGAAGCTTTATGGGTCAAGTGGGTGCATACTATTATTCTTAGAAGGAAAAATTTCTAGAGTACCCAACCTACTAATAATAGTTCATGGAATTTGAGAAAGCTTTTACATGTTAGGGATCTAATTAGGAACTAATTAAAATTTAAGATAGAAAATGGGAATTCTACTTTCTTATGGCAGGATCCTTGGCATCTTAGAGGTATCTTGAAGGATCTCTCAACTCCCAGAGTGATCAATGGGTCGGAGCTACCAATGAATGCAAAAGTGTCTGATGTTATCAGAAATAATGTGTGGTGCTGGCAAGAGGCCACAATTAGGACCATACGTACTCTAGAGCCTCTATTGTATCAAGCAGATTGTTCCCGACCTGATAAATTGGAATGGCTAGCTAACTCCTCAAAAACATATACAAATGCTTCAGCCTACAATTCTATAAAACTTCCTAATCAGTGTGTTCCTTAGCATAAATTAGTATGAGATAAAAGAAATAGCCCAAGGGATTCCTTCATACTGTGGTTAGCCTTCTTAATAAGATGCAAACAAGGGATAAACTCCTTTTCTAAATTTATAAAATAGTTTATGAATTTTTTTAAATTATGAAATAGTCTTTCGATATATTGTACTATATAATTTATAATTTTACATCAACTTTATCTCAAAAATCATAATAATAGAAATTTAAATTTATAACAGTTTATTTATTTTTGTTAACATTTTTTTGCATGTTTCACATATAAATAATAACCACAATTAATATGAAAAAATTTAATCATCATACAAATGTAAAATTAAAAACAATATAAAATATTTAAAATATTACTCATCACATAATAAATAATAATTATATCAAAACATCAAATTAAAAGAATAATAAATATTCATGACTCTCTGATAATTACAATTTACAACAAGAGTTTGTGTTGCAGAACCAACTAGAATTGAAACCTAAAACAAAATATTTACAATTATATTGCATATATAGAGAATTTAATATATCAATCAAATATAATTAAAATTAAAAGAAGAGGAGGAATAAAAACTTGGAATTTCATTCAATCGAATACCTGCTCAAATTGTATGGATCTTAATTATAATTTGGTACAAAATTCACATCATTAAGGGGAGTCTCATTATCACTATCATTTAAATTCATTGCACGAAATGACATGTCAATACTTTCTCATTCAAGATTATCTTCGAAGTCACTCTTATCTATCAAACTCGGTTCTTCAAAAAATTAATTTGCCAAAAGATTGATATGATCACGATAAATTGGATATACAAAACTACTTGTTCTATTGAGAGTCCTAATAAATTATAAAAGTAAATTATTAAAAAATTATAAGAAAATATATCTAACTTAATAATGATAATAATATACCTTTCTCAAAGCTTTGAATTATATTGAATAAAGACCAATTCATTCAATCTTTTGTGTTCCAGTCCATTTCTTATGTTATAATGGATTAATTCAAATGTTCTTCAATTCCTTTTACGCCATATTGCACTCATATATTGACTTAAAATTTGAACTGCAAACATTTGTAATTATAGAATACCACTTCCAAATTGGTCCCACCAAGCAACTGTAAGAAAACAAAAGTAGCATTATAAACAAATTAAAGTGATGATTAATTGTCAACAAGTAACAAAAGTGAAAAACCTAGATTAAGTTTATCTCTTTAATGTTTATCTCTTTAATGAATAGCAATTGACATCTCAAAATCACCAGAAGTCTCCTTATAAATCTTCATTTGTGAGCTTAGGAGATCTTGCATCATCTCATTGACAACAAATGTTGTAATAGTTAATAACATTCTCCCTATTAAATTCAGTTTTCTTTTTAAAACTTGGTTTAGAATAGACACTGAGATTCAAAAATACCCCAGCTGCAAGCGACAAAGAGTAATATTGCCTTTCTCATCTCTCACTAATAAGTAATAACTGCAAGGTAAGATGTGTACAAAGAAGACCTATTTTTCAAATTGACTTTGAATGTTTTCTTCACCCTCTCTACGTTATCATAAAAATGACTCATTGTTGCCTTTTGATCACTATCAATCAGACAAAGTATCCTCAACAAAGGTTTGCAAACTTAGACCATAAATTGATATTAGGATCGAAATTTAGTATCTTCAAGTATAATTCGAGAAATCTCCAATCCAACATTAGACCTAGTTTGTGGAGATGTAGCTCACTTATCACTTATAAACATTTGTCTCAACCTTTTCTTCATCATAATAAAACACTGCAATGATAAAAAATTTGTTGCAAATCATGTAACATCAGGACAACACAAATTCCTACTATTGGTGAAATCCTTTCTTATTAAATTTAAGACCCATACAGAATTGTAGATAAATTTGGTCACCTTTTTTTTGGTAAATTAGCAAAAAAATTTATACAAATAAGAAAAAGTTATATACACAACTAGTGATTTTTGAAAAAATCTCTAGCATACAAAAGGGCTCACAAAAGAAATATACAGAGGAACCGTGAACAAAGCATGGAAGAACCACCACACCCTCATAACCTGCCTATCGAGAAGCCTAAGAAAACTAAAACCACTACCCTGTTTCTAACATCAGGTATAACATTCACTTCTTGTTGGGTAGCACTACCACCACCTTCAAAATTCTCACTATTATCATGAACACCAACAAACAAACTTCTACTACTAATTTCGTAATTTAATCTTTTTTTTTCCATCTTTCTTGTGCAAATACCCTTCAAACAAAGTCTTTATTTGTTATTTCATATCATGGCTCACTTTTTTTACAAGGCTCCACATCACCTTTGACCGCAACTAAAAACTTCTTTAATACGGTTATTCCTCCACCTTTCCAATGCTTATTACAAAATAAACAAATAGTATGGTTCTTCATTACAGAAACCAATTCAACATGAGCCCAAGCTGGATAATTGTATCTTCATAAAGTGGTAAAATTATCAGGAGTACTTGAACTTTCTTCTATTTATCTGTAAAAATAAATGAAGACATGTATCAAAATTAACATAATAACTTCATATCAAAATAAAGAACACATAATTTAATTATCAACTACAATTACAAAATATATATTGTTTAACTCAAATGTCTAAACTAACACAAACGCACATACATCTTATAACACACATATACATCTTATATAATATAACTCATTTTGTATGATTACATCATACAAAATTTGATTTCATCTAACATCACTACAAGAAAAATTAGTTTCAGCAACTATTATTAATGGTTGCTAAAAGTAAGAAAACGGTCGTTAAAAATTATAGCGACTAAAATCAGGTTGGTCACAGGTGGTCACTATAGGGTTGTTACTAAAAGTGCTCAGTGACGAGTTTTTACGTTGGTCGTTAAAAATGTATTATTAACAACCATTTAAAATTGGTCACTAAAGGTAGAATTATTAGCAACCAAATTTATACTTGCTAATGTAAAATTTTATGGTTGTTGTAATGTTAGAATGGTTACTATAGTTATGCATACCGTGACCAAATTATTTTTGTTACTAAAAAATAATCTTATAGCAACCAAGTCAATGGTTACTATAGCTATTCATACTGTGACCAAATTATTTTTGTTGGTAAAAAATAA
>JANZLC010024197.1:0-10454 GCA_026413385.1 Erythroxylum gracilipes
ACAGGAATTATTAACTCCCAAAAATTATCCCATCAACTCTCATAATTTATTTCAATCATACTTAATAAACATCCAATTGAAGCAGTTTATCATTCAAAACCTAATTTAAAATCGTGCTGAATTCATCAAGAAAAGTTTGGGGTCCAACATATATATAGTTATGTATATATTTCATGAATATTATTACCACAAATATTTTGATCCTTTTGACTAACGTTATCAATTAATACATCAAAAGTGTCAATGTTATCTGTATCGTTCAGGCATTCAAATATATCTAGAAATGCTAGAAGGCGTCAAAAATATGGTGAAATGACAAATGATCAAAACAAGAATTGTTACGACAACGTAGAGAAACTCGAGCAGCGAAAAAAAGAAGTGCTACTTTACCTACACTTCACCAAACAATTACTAATCAACATAGCGATTCTTTCATTAATAGTGAACCTTCTAGTAGTCAACTTCTTATTCGTCAACCATGTAATCAACAAATACATTATCAATCTTTCGATTTGTGTGTAGATCATATCAATCAAGGTATGTTTTTTAACCTATATTTTAACTATTTTTAATATGACTACTCCATAAAGTGATCATGTTCTTTTTATATGTTTCAAGGGATAAATTATCGTACCTCTTCTTTGAAGTTAGCAGTTTTGCAGAATTTACCTGTTGAGCCTCAACAGCTCCGTTTTGTTCCAAACTGTCAACATTGTTATGCGAAATGATTTTATCTTGAACCTCCATCATTTTGTTGTTTGCTGGGAAAAATTTTAACTGTTGCTCCTTAAACGCCTCATGGTTTAAAATCTTTATTTTTAAACAATGACAAAGAATCAGAACATTTCAAGAAGAATGTTCGTACATACAATAACAATGTGTCTTTTACTTCTTATAGTGCTAGATATGATCGCGAGTTGACAAAAAAACAAGAAGGGGGTTTATACATTCCGTGTTTAAGGACAAGTTTATCATTTCTTGGACAGTTTGGTGTTGACAAGCAATAAGGTATTTAGAATCCAACTCTATTTCTTTGATACTGATGAAGAACTAAGAAGAAGGATTGATAGATATGATAAGCTTCGTGAAAGTACATTGAGACTGATTATGGCAATTCTTCAAGATAACCCTTATGCCAATTTCTTTTGAAGTCTTAGAGATATTCCATCACTTGATAATCACAAAATAGTTCTTAGGTGTTATCCTGGCCTTGATCAACATGTTTATAATCTTTCTACTGCATCGCAAGTAGCTGCTATATGGACTGAAATTGATGATGAACAAAATGATAAATCTCCTCACATCCAAGTCTACACTCACTCAGGTACAAGTTATAGAATTCAATCTTATTATGCATGGTATGACCCACTTCAATATCCATTTTTGTTTCCCCACAGGGAGTCTGGATGGCATATTATGGCATTAAGTGGTTGATTCCACAAAGAAACAGGACCAATGTTTTAGATGAAGGAACCAATGTTTCTCTCCACTCTTTTACTGATCCATCTGAATTATTCGCTCTCGAAAACATAGGTAAGTTTGTCTTTTTGTTTTATCATTTTCCAAATATTTTTTAATTGCACGGTTTTATTTATTAATCTTATTTTTATTGTTACTAACTTCTGAAGAAGGACACTATGAAAATGGTTTGGTTTCTGCTAGATAATATTATTTCTATCGACTTCAAATGAGAGATCATGATGAATCCTTGCTCCTCTATAGCTTAAGACTACTTCAACAATTTGTTGTTGGTACTTATATAAAGATTGAAACATCTCAACTTAATTTTCATAGAAAAAAATAAAATGAGATACGGGCAACAATTTTGCAAGGTGTTTTAGATAGTATTAACATTGGTCAAACTGAAGGTTTTAGAATTGGCCATCGAATTATCCTCCCATCTTTGTTTATTGGCGGTCCAAGGGACATGAAGCGACGTTATCTTAATACAATGGCTCTAGTACAAAAATATGGTAAACCAGATACTTTCCTCACTATAACTTATAACCCTATGTGGAAACAAATGTAAGAGAATCTTAAATTTCATGAGAAGGCGTAAGATAGACCAGATTTATTGACTAGAGTATTCTGAGCTAAATTTGAAATTCAAAAAAATGAGTTAATCAAAAAACAAATCTTTGGAGATGTGGCCATATTTGTTTACATTATTGAATTTAGAAGTGTGGATTCCCTCATGCTCATTTACTGCTGATACTTAAGCCATATATGAAGTTGTTGAATTCAGATTCTTATGACCAGATCATATTTGCTGAAATACCTAATCCTAATCAAAATTCCAGGTTATATTCTCTTGTCATTAAGCATATGATTCACGGTCCTTGTGGTTTTATGAACAAAGATTCTCCTTGCATGAGAAATGGTGTATGTAAAAGCCACTATCTCAAGAATTTTACTCCTTTAACTGTTCATGGTTAAGACAGTTATCCGTACTATAGATGAAGAGAAGATGGAAGGAAAGAAAAAATTTACAAACATGAAGTTGATAATAGGTGGGTGGTACCTTATAATCCATACCTTTTGATGCTGCTTAATTGTCATGTTAAAGTTGCAATATGTTCAATAGTGAAGCTTGTTAAGTACTTATACAAGTATGTCTTTAAGGGCTATGACCTTGAAAACTTTAGCATTACCGATCAAGAAAATGCAAGTAATATTGATGAAATCAGTAATATCTAAGAAGGTCATTGGATTTCACCTCCAGAAGCTTTATGGCACATATATGAATTTTTTCTAGCGGAGATTAATCCATCGGTTTATATACTACAAGTTCACCTCCTAGATCAACAATTGGTTTCCTTTGACAAAAATACTGATTTGTTTTATTTGTTGAGAAATGTCAACTTCTCGAAAACAATGCTGACCAAAATTTTCAAGATGAATTCGACAAATAAAAAGGTTGCAGAGATGAAATGTTTGTATAAAGATTTCCCATAACATTTTGTTTGGAATCGAAGAACAAAAAAAATGGTCGGAAAAAAGTCGAAGAAAAGTAATAGGAATATTGGTTACTATTGACCCTCGAGAAGGAGAAAGGTATTACTTGAGATTATTACTCACGCATGTTAAAGGACCAACATCATTTGATGACTTGTTAACTATTAATGGTCAGAAGATTAGCTGTTTCAGGGAGGCTGCCCTACAATTGGGATTACTAGCATCTGAGTCTTACATAGAACAACACTTGAGGAAGCACTCATCTTTCAAATGTCATCATCTCTCAAACTTTTATTTGCTACACTCTTATTCTATTATTCACTGACAAATCCTAAGCAGCTCTAGGAAACTTTCAAGGACGACCTTTGTTCTGACTACTAGTATACTTCTTGTTTCTACAATATATACACATCTAATGACGTTACAAAAATGGCCTTTGAAGATATTAATAAATCTCTACAGCAAATGGGGAAAAGCTTGGCCGATTATCAACAACAAACTAAGGAAGTACAAAGTGAGATGAATATATAGTTTGATCCAAAAGACCTATTGTTATAATCAAGGTTAAACAATGAGCAAAATCACATATTTGATTTAATAATGAATTCAATTTTGACTTCAACTGGTGCAAGTATTTTTATTGACAGTCCTGGTGGAACTGTAAAAACTTTCTTATATTGAGCTCTCCTTGCAAATTTACGATCACAAGGGCATATTGCAATTGCTGTCACCACTTTGGGCATTGTAGCATCAATCCTTCCAGGTGTCAAGACAACTCACTCAAGACTTAAAATCCCACTTGATTTGTCAAAGAAAAAAGTTTGTCAATTAAGCAAGCAAAGCAGTATTGCAAAATTGATATTTGAATCTAGTCTTATCTTATGGGATGAGGCTTCCATGGCAAAACGAGAAGCCATTGAAGCATTTCACAATTTACTTCAAGATATAATGGACTCTGATAAGCCTTTTGAAGGAAAAATTGTCATATTTGATGGAGACTTTTGTCAAACTTTGCCAGTTACTAACCAAGCGACAACAAAGCAGCAACTCATTGATTAAAGTCTTCTAAATTCACACCTTTGGCCATACATGCGTAAATTCTCTTTGATGATAAATATGAAAGCTGTGTCAAATCCAGCTTTTTGTGATTTTTATTGCGAGTTGGAGAAGGCACTGAGCCAATGGATCAGCAAGATCAAATATGTTTGCCAAAAGAATTCATTATTCCTTATGATAAGGATGAGTCTCTTAACAGGTTAATAATTTTTTCATTATATATTTTACTATCCTTTTTTACAATTGCTATTACATTTTTCTTATATATCGTTATCCTCACTAGGTTACCAGAGAACGTCTTCCCTGACCTAAGCTTATATTCATCTGATTCGTATCAGATGATAAACATATGCGTGCTATGTCCAACAAATGAATGTGTTGATAAAACTAATGACATGATGAATCAAAAATTGTCAGGAAACATGCATTCATATATGAGTTTTGACAAGACGATTGACCAAAGACATCAAGCTGATTATGAAGATTTTCTCAATTCTTTAAATCCTAAAGGCCTACCTCCACATAAACTCTTGCTCAAAGAAGACTCCCAATTATGTTACTCAGAAATTTGAATCCAATTGAGGGACTGTGCAATGGAACAAGGTTGATATGCAGATAATTAAAAGATCATACAATTTCTGCAGAGATTGTGTTTGGACCTCACAAAGGAAAATTGATTTTTGTACCTAAAATTCCTTTACAATCTTCAAAAAATGAAAAAAAATGGAATTCCTTTCATCAGAACACAATTCCCAATTCGTTTGTGTTTTGCAATGACCATAAACAAATCTCAAGGTCAAACATTTGATCATGTTGGAATTTATCTCCGTCAACCTGTATTCTTGCACAGACAACTATATATAGCTCTATCAAGAGCTCGAACCCCTGAATCAGTTAAAGTTCTTATTATTCCAATAACTTTTGAGTCTTCAAACTTTGATCAAAAAACAAGAAATATTGTTTTTCGTGAAACTTTTGAATTAGTCAAATTATAAAAGATAAAAGTTCTTGAGAGATATGTTAGCTATTTCTTTTATCACTTCATATAATTTCATTTCATGTAAAAAAATCCTTTCTCTTGACTTATTCATTAAACATATTCTTTCAGCATGGAAAATAGTTTATTGATTAAGGATATTTTACCTGGAGCTCAATGGTGGTCTTGTGAAATAATTGGCTAAGAAAAACAACATATTGGCACTTCGCCTGCTACACCACCAAAAAGACAAAAGTTTGTCTTCTTTGATTCTGAGGTATAACAATAACAATTTCTTCCATTTACATTTTTTAAACTTAATTAATTTCCTTATTATTAACAGGAATCACAAGTTGAGGGTATCATATTCAACAATGATATCCAACAGATGAGCAACATCTTGTAGCCATGTAAGAAATATATTATTTCTAATGCGATTGTGAAATCAATTCTGCCTCAATACCAAACCAAAATTTGAAAATACAATGGACTATTACGAGTCGCACAGTCATCGAACCTGTGCCAGAAGTTGAAACAGCCAGACGTTGAAATAATCATCCCCACAAATTTAACTTTATGCCTTTCAGCAATCTCATGGATTGTGTAAATGACAAGCATAAATCAGTCAGTTAAATCCTTAATATATTTCTTCATACAATGTTCACAAATTTTTCATTGTATCTGATTATATTTATCTTTAACACATGATAGATATTTTATCAGTTGTTATTAAAGTCTTGGGTAGAAAAGAAATCGTAAGAGATGGAAGAACTTTAACTGTGCAAAAATTTGTTATCACTAACAAAGAGTAATTTTAATTCTCTATTATTCCTTATATTTAGCATAAACCTGAGATTAAAAAAATTTTCTAACATTTCCTTGTTTTTTTAAGACACCAAATGATTGTGCTATCAATGTGGAATTCTTTTCTTAATAACGAGGGCCGACGTATTGCTAAATCCCTACACTCTTATCCAATTATTGTGTGTAGAAGACTGAAAGTCAACTTCTATAATGGTATTTTTTTCTTCCTCATAATATTACCTGTTATTATTTATCTTTTTATTTTATCTTAAAGTTACTATTAAAAACTTTAGGTATTGCATTATCGACGTGGTTAGATTCAGCAATTCTCATTGATCCACCAATACACAAAGTTGCCAATCTAAAAAATTGGTAATGTGTTATCTTAACTGAAACATCTCTGCTCCAATAATTTATATCAAATTATACATCTTTCGCTTCCACTGTCAATAGCATTATGTCAAAATGTTTTAAAATTTTGATGCTTTCATATTTATAAGTATTATGTTACAAATTATATAAAAATTATATAAAATTTTTATGTTTTCATGTTTATAATTATTATGTTACAGGGCACGATGAAATTATAAGGAAATCAAAAACCTTATTAGTGAATGATCTTACCTTAGATATAATCTTGATATATCTTCCGGATCTCATCAGAAAGTCACCAAAATCATGTTCTTAAATTCTAATAGCAAGGTAACTACATCTATATATTCTTATACAATATTTGGTTTGAAACTTTTTAATCGAAATCTTGTTATGGGTTATTTCCAGATATCATAGATTAAAGTTAAAATTTCCTTTCAACATATCTTGCAAAAATACTGGTATATGGCATGCAAGAATTGTTTTCGCTCTACGGCTGCTACGTATAGAGTTCTGTTCACTTATAACTCTTGCAGGGAAAAACTTACCACTGAACTGAGGTTTCCATCATCTCTTTTCAATCTTCAATTTTTGCTTTTTCCTTCCAATTTGGATTTTGATTTTTTAACGTGACGTTTTTACTTGCATGTCTCGGGTGTGACTTTTTAACTCTCACTCGTCACCTCTTCACTAACATATATTCTGTTGTACATATAATATCTTTTTTGCTTTCTATTCTAACTTTTTATATAGGTGTTGATTTGACATTGATTTGACTGACAAAACAGGTAGTATCACGGCTTCCATTTTTAGCGACCTTGCTGAAAAACTTTTGAATTTCACCACCGTTAAAGTTATGCAATATTACAATGAGGTTATATTTTTCTATCTATTTTTCTTTTACGTTTCCAATTTAATATGCCACCAATTATCTTTATATAGTTATTTCATTGACAGTTGACATTTTTACATTTGTATAATAAGAACATGGAACTCCCTTCAGAGAAGGTGCACACAGAATTGCAAAGTGAGACATTTCTTCTGCATGTCAAACCAGCAAACATTCAGTCATCGGATGCAATCCAACGATTTACAGTTGTTTACTACCGTAAAATTGATGATCACGAACTACAAAAGTCTTTGCTTTCGCCCGCAAAAGATGACCAACTTTTAGCTGATGATCAACATGACTGTGCTGAAATTACACCTCTGCTTATTTCAGGTATTTTTCATTTGTCCTTTTTTATTTCATCTTTAGCGTGATCATCTGTTATTTATGTATCTAGCATTTTGTTTAAAATAAACTCACCTTATATCATGTGGCTAATATACTTTGATTTTTTATATCTTTAGAACATTTTGTTGAATCTTCTTCATCAGTCAGACAGTGCCTTAATAAAAGATTCAGCCATACTGAAAATAGTCCGCAGCCACATACAGATATAATTATCAGTAATACTGAATCTGCCCCATAATCAAATACAGACGGTGATCGTGATAACAAAAACCCTAAACTTTCATAAACTTTTTATGTCAAAGAAACTGATCAAATGACTTTTGTAGCTTTTGTGCTTTTGCTTCATATTATCTTAAACTTTGATATTTTGCACATTGCATAATTCTTCTAGATATAATTCTCCATATCCACATGATGGTTTTTTTGTTGTAAATTCAAGGTTGATGATATTTTTAAATTACTTGGATCATAACCCTCTCTTGTTTTTTATTGGAATGTTTAATTTTATAGTATATTATATATATGTATATATTATATTATATAATAATAAACTACTCTAACCACTTAAATACGCTTAAATCATTGATTAAATAATGAAATTGTATATAATTATTAGCTATCTTCTAGAAAATTGTTCTCCTGTTTCTTAAATTTCTAATCGTTTAATTTATTTTAGAAATCTGAAAGTTATACCTTTAAGATTTTCGCATTCTTATTATACTGAAACAACATACTATACTCAATTTCCATCCAAAAATTGAAAATCTTACAGATTGAATTGAAATTTGACTTCTACAAATAATTTGTATCACTACGTCTCCTAGTTTACTTCGAATAAAAAATCGTCTCATTAGGATGTCTAGACAAAAAGTTATGCTCAAAAGAAACAAGACTTTTCATTTTGTCAAAACAGTTAACCATATACAACTTCCATCCAGAAATTGAAAACCTTAAAGACTGAATTAAAATTTTTCTTCTTCAGATAATTTGTAGTCCTATGTCTCTAGTTTACTCCAGACTAAAAATCATAAAAATCATCTTATTTCAATGTCTATAGAAGAAGTAATGATGAAAAGAAACAAGACTCTTCAATTTGCAATTACTTTCAAGTGCACAGACCAAAATCGAGTCGCGGTTAACTATTAGAGAGCATAATGTCTTGATGTGACAATTAAACATCACCCTAACAATTAGTGCTCACACCCATGAGCGAGAAAAGTCACAGGTGTGAGTGAATCATGCCTGTGCAAGAGCCACTAATGCCTGTGCAGGAGTCACGGGTATGAGTAAAACTCACCAGTGTGCATGCTCTTCAATTTCAATCCAAAAGTAAAAAAAATCAACTTTATATTAAAATGGCAACAATTATTTTTAATTTTTTTTCACACCATAAATTTCCAATTCATCCTATATATTTTAAGTTTTTTTAGTGAAAATTATTATATACATTACCTTTTAATTAGATACATTTATGTATATCATATTAACAATAATTACTAGTCCAAAAAAATTCATATTGGCTACTTAATCAAGTAACTATATGCTAAATTTGTACGCTAACATTATTATATATGTGTATTAAATATAATTGATTGATTATACTATGATGACTATTTGTTATATCAAAATAAATAATTTTCTAATTGGATGAATAATTTTCTCTAATCCAAACTATATAATAATTAATAATAATCACAGTAATTATTAATAGAATAACATATCCACCAACTGTTGCTATTTACTACTTAATCATGCATATGCACCAATATATTTAACTTTATTTTAATAATAATAATACATATGCACCAATATATTTAACTTTATTTTATACATATGTATACATATATATACATATATATGTATATATGTATAAAAATTACGTACAAACATATAATAATAGTATTTAAAAAATCTAATTAATATAAACTATTTTTCATTGTTGTACATATAGTGAAGTCACAGTTATGGCTTAATTTATTATATTATAATAATTATTAATCGTATCAAATTGAATTCTATTTCAACGAGACTAAAAAATACTAACTGATATAAAATTTATAATAATTATTAATATTTGTAATAATTAAAAATACAATAACATATCGACCAAATATTAATATTGAATGAATGTAAACTTATTTTGTAGCACCCCATTCCCATAAGACACGTGCCTGACATCTTGAGTGATATCTAAGATCGTGTCTCGCGAGGGTGGCATGCTAGAGCACTCAATCAGTCAAAACTCGGTACAAAATTTTTTTCCTTGAACAACAACATACCCACATTTTTCGAAAATCCATTGTTGGAACCCCACCCTGGTGAGACACGTATCTGACGTCCTACATGACACCTGGATGCGCAACCCACGAGGGAGGGATTCCTCACCATAGAAGAAATTCAAATCAAACTTAGTTCATTTACTCCCGAACGGATCTTGATAAAGTCACCCTAATTTTCCTCAATAAAATTGATCTTCTTAGGGCCCATAATTAAATCTGGTTCCTAAGCTAAAATGAAATTTCATGTCTCTAGATTTATTAAAATAAAAAATCTCCTCAATTGGATCTCTATAGATCGAGAAATCGCCCAAATACGAAAATATATGCAATATCTCCACACAATTGACTCTCTTTGATTTTATACGTAATTTTCAACTCAAACCTGACAATTCTAAATTTGCATAAAAGGGGTAGAATTTTTTTTTGAAATCCAATGCTTCAAAAATCGTAAAGATCGGAGGACAAACGGAAGAATTACAAATAAAATAATGGGAGGAGGTTGAAATCTTATATTTAAAAAATCATCTGAAACTTTGGAAATTTATAGCTCTTCACATAAAAATCCAAAATTCACAAATTTGGTATCAATAAAAAGGTAAAAGGAAGCTCTACAACTTCCATGAGGGGTTTAAAAACTAATTCGGCCATTAAGGGGGTCAAAAGTTACTTCAAAGTTACTGCCCAAATTGAAAATGTCTTACACAAAGCCAGAAGTTTGAAAAATCATATCTATTAACACAATAGCCTAAAAATGTCACATTTTACCTCAATGGAA
>JANZLC010024198.1:0-10452 GCA_026413385.1 Erythroxylum gracilipes
ATGTGCATCTTGTGTAATGCATGAGCATGAAAACGTGTTTCCTAATTTCTCAATAATCTCTCATATTTACTATTTTTTTCCTTAAAATGGGTAACGGGGCGTTACAACTCTTCCCTCCTTAAAAGATATTTCGTCCCCAAAATTAATATCTGATTGATCAATACGACAAGGGTATTATTTCCTTATATGATCCTCCATTTCTCATATAACTTCACCACTTATATAACTTCACCACCCGCATACTTTCTTCCAAATGACCATAGTTGATATACTCAATAGGTCTCTTTATCACTTGTTTAGACATCAAGTTATCTTAACTATTTCATCAATATATTTCAGATTACTCACAATTTCACTTCCAGTCTCAATAACACATATATCAGATCATTACAATACTTCCTAACCCTATCCATGTAACACTGTGTGAATCCGAAGCATCCTTTATAATTAACACTAACTCATAAATCCATAGTCTTATAGGGACCAATTTATTTCAAACTTAGTTTCCCCTATTTACACCTTTATCTCCATCTAAGTGCACCTTGGCAAAGGTGATACTCTTCGAGGTATTTCATCTTTTGCTTGCTGTTTAACATCTCTTTAGTGTTAATACACTTAACTCTTATATCTATCTCACGATATTCCATAACCTCGATGTTGAACCACTTAACTCATTTGTCATTATCTTGGACCACTTAACTCCTATTACAGATTCATTCCACCCATTAATAATATCTCGAATCAATTCTGGCCTTCAACCATTTTTAGGCCCTCTTCATTTCAATGTCGGGGCGAACGACTCCTTTTTGTTGTATTGTACCTCATAGAGTATTCTAATGATATCACTATGATAATGATTACGATACTTAAAGTCAAATAAAACTAGACATTGATCTCATATTCCTATGAACTCCAAAATATGACAGTTAGGATTGTTGGTAATTCAAACATATAATTACTTGGTTCTACATTCTTTGCCATCAAATGCACTTTCGATGTATTCCTACGGGGACATATAGCTTCAAATGTTTCTTGAGTTTTCTCTAATAGTTCCTCATCGAGTACACATACTTCTTAATTCAATCACAAAGTATCATTAACTCGAAAGTCGGATTCATTTCCAATTCTTAAATAAGATCCACAATTTCTAAATCCTCAATTTTGGGCTTTGGTAATCCTTTTATGCAAAACTGATTTTAAATTTCAGTTAATAATACTTCCTTTTTGCCTCAAATCTGCTCAACATTATACACTCTTTATTGCACTAGATTTGAGAACCTTAATATCCAAATTTGTGATACTCTGCTATTGAATTTTCTATTCAATGAATTGAATTGCAACGCAACACTAGCTTTATTAGGAAGTACTCATTTACACAATCCTTTCAATCCTTTTAAACTCACCAATTACCTCAATATTTACTGATCTGTATATTCATATATATATCCAAAATGTTTCTGTACATATAATGTCTCCAAGCTTTCAAAGCAATTTCTATTGCAGCAAGTCTCAAGTCATGTATCAAAATTTAGCTCATGAGACTATAATTGTCCCTATGTACAAAAAATCATTTTATAATATTTCAACAAATTGCATCTTAATCTCTAATGGGAAACTTCGTTATATACTGCATAATCTCCAAATTGGAGCAGTATAACTAACATCGTTGTTATAATTCCTTAAAAATTCTTTTTATATTCATCACTCATATGATTCATATATTTTTCCTCTAGTATTCAATATATTCTCTTTACTTTTCCAATACACCCAAAATTCCATTTATGATCATAGTCACTGATTGATATAATTTTGCTTGGATCACTTTAATCTTCAATACCATAATACTGTCAGGGGCATTGGTAATTCAAACAAATATTGCAAAAACTTCATATGCCCTTGATTAGTTCTCGTAATTCCTTAAGTCACTAGTTCCTCAATGAGATAATCTCATCTCATGTTATTTTCAATTTTTTTCCAATTGACTTATCTCTCTTGAATAATTTTCTCCATTCATTTGATTTTCTTTAATTTTCATATGAATTTACTCTAATGCCCACTCATTCACACTATTTTCTCCACACATTTCGATTTATTTGAAAACTTAATTCCTACGTTGGTAATATATTCATCAAATCTAACTTGTATTTCTTATACTTAATGTCACCTCTATTTGAGGAATCCAATCACCCAATAAATGCTTTATATCAACAAGAATGCATACACTCTCAGTAGTATTTTCTACCTCTTATGCTTGAGTCTCCGCTAGGGATGTAACTCCAATATTCACTTTTGACTCATTAATTATTCATTTCTAATTTGTTCCTTCATTGGTCATTCTTAAATTGAATCATCTGGAGTGATTTCTTCATACTATCCTCGATATTGTTCATAAAATCCTTGTCAATCAACTATTTACCATGATTACTTATCAGTCATTCTTACCTCAAGAAGATCAATTTCAACCTTTGATAATATCTTAATAAGATCAATTCATATCATAACTTATATGATCAGAACATCCTTTATAATAAGGCTCAATAAAGTAATAAGCAAATTCATTTACTCTAGTACCTTATCATATACCACCAAAATCATTACATCTTATATAGAGATGTATTTATATCAATTAGCCAATCAATAATATTTGCTAATGATACTTGAATGCCAATTGATTCCAGACAATACTTCTATCTTTGTTCCTACCTACAATTGGGGTATCTCAACACGATCGTGACATAAACCTATTTTTGTAGGCCACTATCGTGCCCTGCACTTTCTTCCCTCACATTAACACACTTACTAACGTCAATTCTACTCCAATTTTCCAAAATTTACCTTTTCCAATGCTACATCATTTCATAATAATTGAACTATCATTTTGAGTGCATTAACTCCTCTCATTTCATTCATCATCTTTTCCTTAATCGCGTTTATACATAAAATCCCAACTTATGCACATTTCTAACTTTCTCCATACTACACATCATTCATCTCTTGTAAGGTCATTTATAACTATTTTATTCCCCCTTTTTTTCCTTCTTCATATCTATCTCATTTTCCTATTGTCATTTATTTCATCTTCCATATGTATATCCTCTAACATGTAGAATCATCATGAAATTATGATCTCAATACCACAGACATATTATTACGCTAAATCATAACTTTTATCACATTTATCCGACATTCATTTCAAATCCAAGTCTAACCTTTCAAGGTTATAGAAATTTTTATTTCCTTTAACCTGGCTTGTACACTTTAGTCTCATCATTTTCACTTATATCCTTACTTTTCTCAAACAATCCACAACAATGCATTCGCGTTAAGTTCACATTCGAGGATATATCTTCACAGTACAATATTAACATCGTATTCCATCATACATTCACCAATATAATTGTGTTAAATCTTTGTCTGACATATATAATCATATACAATTTCTCATTTCTACATATCCACAATCTCCATTTTCTCACATTATGACATATCATCACTTTTCTCACTATTTATATCAGCTTAAACACTTAACACATGCTCATGCGTGTGACTCAAACTCAATGCGACTCAGACTAGGGATCAGTTGCTACCGTCTGCTATGACATGACTTAAGTGCATGTAACTTGACCCATATTTCAGAAACTGCCCATATAAGATAGTACTCCTGGGCTCTGATACCACATATGTAACAACCCACTCCCGCGCGACCCAAACTCGACATCGACGGTGATATCCGAGTCCGTGCCCCGCGAGGGTGGCGTGCGAAAGCACTCAGTCAATCAAAATTTGGTATATATATTATTATTATTTTTCAAATGAATGTACGCAAAAATACATAATTGGGAACTTGAGCCTACTTTTATTCAGAAACTTTTTACAAGAGTTGTCAACCTTTTTAAAAATCAGAATTTTGATTAGCCCATTCTAGAAATAAAACATATTACACTTTGATCAATTTCTTTTGCAAAACTTTTTTTTCCAATCGGAAAGGTATATATAACAAATATGCTCAAATACACAAAATACAATAATTTGCGGAAAAATACAATTCAGTGCAAAAATAAAGAGATACAATGCAGACGCGAACTGATCTTGACCTCAATCTTTCACTTGCATACAGTTGGCATACTCCCGTTTGTCTAAAGGGGTACTCTTCAAAGCCTGAAAAAAATTGCAAATTTTGGATGAGTTTTACGAACTCAGTGAGTGACCATCATCGATGGTTCACCCAATCATATGACACATAATTCATATCATTACACATTTCACACTTTACATTCAATACAATTTAATCACTCGTATTATGCATATGCAGTGCATATGAAACTCACTTGTCATTTGTTATTTTGTTCTGACCGAGTGCCTAAACTGTCCCATGTAGAGCTCATTAATAACTGTCCCATATAGGGCTCATTAATCGTTGAGCCTGAGGCTCTGAATCACTTTTGAGCTCGAAGCTCATTTTTACTCGTTGAGCTTTAAGCTCTGATCGTTGGCTACTCTGGTCGCAACTACCATTATATTTTCATGCATTTATGAGATGGAATGCATCACTCACATTTGCATAAACTCATTCAATCATTTTCCCAAATTATCGGACCTTAGTCCGGCATTCAACATTAAAGTTGAGAAATCACACTTTCATTCATATGCAAATGTGCATTCAGAACAAATTTAACAATCACATTATGTACACTTAGTTCATCCGATTCACATTCAAGTAGCACTTCAATATTCCATTCAAAAATCACATCATCGGACCTTCTATCCGGAAACCAGCATAATCAATCACATTCATACAGTCAATAGTCAATCAATACAAAAATCCAAATAAAAATAACCAATAAAAGGAGACCATCTCGGTCTACTCATAGTATGCTCCTGATTAGGGTTCCAATTTCTGGGAACGCTTGAATGCGGACATTTATCCTGCACATCCAATTTATGCAATATGCATATTACACACACATTAATCACTTTGCATAGGAATTCATTTATGCACAAATATGGAATATGTACAATGCATGTTCATGACAATCCCGGGTTTTTCCATCCAATTCATCACATAATCATTCTCATATCAAAACTCATCTAAGTATAACTTATACTTAGGTTTAAGCCTCCTTAAAACCATTGAAATCTTCATTCCTTGCTCATTGACTCACTTTCAGAATTTTTCAAAACGCACTTTCGGGTCTACTATTCACGTTCAATGATAAAGTGAAACAGATGTAATTTGGTCATACTCTCTTCTAGAAAAGTTTTCCCCTATGTCTTATGAATCCATTGACACTAAAATCACTCAATTTTGTTTAGTGAATAGGAAGATATGCCTTAAATACTTTTGGACTGTTCTTAGGCCAAACCAATGTGCGATACCCACATTCCATATAGAAAATGAACATCTTAAAGACTGAATCAAAATACCACTTCTTCATATGATTTGTAGAAATATTTCAGTAGTTTACTTCAAAAGAAAAATAATCTCATTTCAAATCCTATAGGTCCAAATATAATCAAAACATTTAAGTATACTCAATAAAACTAATCCCATTTGCATGGTTTCAACAGAATCCCACAATTCCATTTGATCATTCTCTTTCCATTTAACACCAATTAATACAAATTTTCATGAAAATATATAACAATGTGTTAGTAATCCATTGCTTGAGGAACCAAGTCATTTGGAGGTCTAGAAAAGGAGTTATAGTCAAAAGAAGCAACCATGTTCATAACTTTATTCTAATTGAACATACTTTGGCGCAAACGCCATATCTCTCACTATAGATGTCGGATTGACTTCGTTTCAGGACGGTTGGAAAGAAGATATCTAGGTATAAAACTTTCATGATGACCATAAATTTCAATTCTATAGGTAAGAGGGTCAAAACATAGGGACCGTGTAAAATCACAAGGTCAGACAGTGTGACCTACGGGTAAATTGGTGTCCCTGCGCCTGGAAAGGCACTGCCCGTGTGAATTCACACGGGCAGGCCATGTGACTTACGGAAAACACAACATTTTCACCCTCTAAGACCCCTCCAAAGGGTCCTAAACCCATTCCAACCTTCCATACACTCTTAAGCATCCCAAATTCACCTATTCTTAAGCAATTATCACTCCAAAACTATTTAAACACAATTCAAAATGCATTCACTTCCAAATCCTTAACTTATTTCAACTATAATCTCAATGGATAACTCCCTTAATTATATCCAATTTCAACTTAACATCCTCCATGCCCATCTCATAGTCCACACTTGATCATAAACACCCAATATAATCCATCTCACACACCTAAAACATAACACAACATAAGCATGTATCCATAACTTTTACTACATTCACTTTCCTACATTTATGTCAAGATTTGGGACATTTAAAGACAAAATTAAATGTCAATGTATTCAAAAGAATTGTAGTCACACAACCCTAGTTTAATCCAAACCAAAAATCATCTCAATTGCACAACTATAGAAGAAGTTATGGCTAATCCATTAAAGCATATTCAAAGAAAATTTCCAGATTTTTCCAACTTTCAATCTTGTACATCAACTCTTCTTATGCCTAATTTAACTCTTCCATTACAATTCCTCATCATTCTCTACTCAATTCAACTCAAGCAACGAATCACAAACAAATCATGATTTATCATTTAGCATTAACCAAAAACAGAACATATATAAATATCCATTCATAAGCCATTTTCTACACTCATCCAATCACCCCTTTGAAAATCATTCAATCCCCAAACCTCTCTATACCCTTACATGCATTATCACTCATCACATATATCCAAAACAAGACATGAACATGAATTTTTCATCACCCAATACACACACATAAACCTTGCAAAATCAAAGCATCAATTCTCAAATTACTCATCATTTTATCTTAGCTTAACAATACCCAAAACATTAAAAGCAAAACTTACTTGATTTCACTTCAATTTCTTCAAAACCAACACTAGTCCTAGCTCCCAACCCTCACTTGTTCATCATCTTGGAGTAGGAAAAACTAGGTTTTCCTTGTGAAAAATTGAAGAAACACCAAGATGGAAGTGGCAGTTGATATATGGGAACAAGGTGAGATGTTGGTAAGGTGAGAAAAGGAAGAAGAAAATAAACATGGGTGAGAAGGAGGGAGCAAGTCACGAAGAAGGAGACGAAAACATGAAGAAAATTCTCATTTGGCCTTCTAATTTGGATACCATCGTGGAAGACTCCAAAAAGGTTGGGGTTTTATGAATAAAAGCATTGTTTAAGACATGGTTAGGCAAGTGACACTTGTCACTTGCCACATGTCTCATTTTTAAGGGACTCTTTTGGTTTCTTTCCAAATAAATGTCAATTTCTACTCCAATTTTCTCCCCAATTTTCAATGGCACTTGATAAAATTCCTAAAGTCATTAAAAAAATTCCATTGCCATTGGGAACTATTTTCTACTACCAGTTCACTATTATCTTACCACTCGGCATTTTTCCTAGTCCAGCAATTATCCCAAATTTTTTTCAGAAAATTTTCCCAAAATTTGCCAAAATTTCTAAATCAACAATGCCACTTTCTAACTCAATTTTCCATACAAACAAACCACAATTCTCAATAACAATCACATTTATTTACAATTATACCCGGAATGTTAATGAATGCATGTACAATTATTGTTATGTGCTAAACTTCACTATTTATATGCATGTGCACCTTATGTAATACATGAGCATGAGATGTGTTATCCTAATATCTCTTACTAATCGCACATGTACCAAATCTTTAGGGTTCTAACTCTTTGGATGGAAACGAGATGTTACATGAAAAGTCACGTCGTAATTTTTATGAGTTTTGCGAACTCCATGAGTGAACTATCATTGATGATTTCACTGGATCACATACACAAATCACATATTTGACAAATATTCATTGAATACATGTATAATCCAAATACTCACACTAACATGGCACATCACATAATCATTACGAATCAGAATAAATATATACAATTACATATGCATATAAGACTCCAGATTTGTTATTATTGTTGTGACTGAGTGCCTTTCACATATATATATAATTATTGGCCCATTGAGCTCATTCAAAAACATATATCACGGAGCATAGCTCTACGTGCGAATAGAAATCACAGAGCAAAGCTCTACGTGCAAGCGTTTTCATACTGGCTACTCTGGTCACAACGCCTTTGTCTGAGCATGCATTTTATGAGATGCATCAAATACCGAATATGTCATATATAACAGTCACATATAGTGCATAGTTAGAATCCCATAGTCATCAGACTTAAGTCCAGTATTCAACTTTCGTTGAGAATACAAATATCATTCAAAATTTTCACAACAATTTAGAACACTTCCAATACCTTCCCAAATATTAACTCCTCAGACTTTAAGTCCGGAATTCATAAACAAATCATAATCATAACACAATCAGTTCAATATTTGGAAATCAAACAAATTCAATCAATCCTAGGAAAATTGTCTATGTTGACTCATAGTATGCTCCAATAAGTTATTGTCTGAATGGACCAGCAATGTCTGACTGGATTCTAAATGCTCCTCTATAACATACAAAACACATTTACAAATATCACACTTTTTCATAAATGTATAAGTATTCCTTTATGCACATCTACTTATATAAAATATGCACAATGCATGTTCAATGACAATTCTGGGTATCTTATTATGATCTTGTTACCCTATCATTCAGATATCAAAACCCTCATTAATACCATTTGTACTTATAATTTGGATCATAATAAAACAATGTGAATACAATTTCATAACCTAATTGACCACTTCAGATTTTCTAACATACTTATGGTTCAACTTTGCATAATTAATCTCAAAAGGTAAATGAAAAAATTAGGCAACACTTCCTTTTAGAAAGTTGTTTTATAATGTCTTAAGTTTTTAGTGGCACACAAATTATTCAATTTGGTTCAATATATTAAAAGTTATACTCAAAATATTTTAGATTGTTCTTAATGTTAAGTCAAAATGACTTTACGATAACGATTTTGATGAGGAAGAAATAATAAAGAATAGAAAAGCAGACGGAAGCAAAATAGAAAAGCAGAAGGAAGTAAAATAGAAAAGTAGACAGAAGCAAAATCGAAAAGCAGACAAAAAGCAAACAAAAAAAGTCAAACAAAAAAATAGACGAAAAAAGTCAGACGAAAAAAAGAAGACGAAAGAAAGTAGCCGAAAGAAAGTAGATGAAAGAAAGCAGACGGAAGAAGAAAAGCACATCAGATGATGAATCAGTCTGACTTAGTTATAAAACTCAACTGAATAACTGATTCTTGAAAGATCAAGAAACAAGAAGCAAGAAGCAGTTGAAGAAGAAGGCTATAAATATGAGTCGGAGTCGATGACTGAAGGATTCAACGAAATTAAAAAAGCTTAGTAATTCTTGAGAGAAATTATTGTGCGAAAAATCTAGAGCTATTTTTCTGTAACAAAGCTCAAGTTATCTTTCAGTTGAAAGAAGTGCAGATAGCCTGAAGAGGCTAAGTGTGAAAGAATACTAATTGTAAGAGACCTGAAGAGGCTCGGAAACAAAGAATACATGTAATGTTTTGAGAGATAGTGGAATCTCAGAAAGATATCTGAGGACTGGACGTAGCCCACGGTTTGGGCTGAACCAGTATAAAAATCGTTGTGTCAACATCTCTCAACTCTTAATCTCTCTCTTACCTCTCAATTTTCGATCTTACTAGTTTTACACAAGTTTTCGAAAATACTTTATAACTTAATTTTCAGTAGTTCTTGTGAAAAGAACAAGGTTCTTTTAACAAACTCGTTTACGAAGGGGTTTAACGAAAAAGAATACACAATTCAACCCCCCCTTCTTGTGCATTTTTATATCATATAATAAGGTTTGTATTAACGTGTGATTCACTTCAATTGGTATCAGAGCCTGGTGTCCAAGGATTACTGTAACAAAGTGTGGATCAAGATTTATGGAGGAATCACATATATACATAGAGGAAGGTGCCTCAGTCACTAGACCTCTGGCGTTCAACAGAGAAGACTATCACTATTGGAAAGATAAAATGCGGCTGTTTATCGAATCTACTCATATTGACCTTTTGGACATAATCGAGAACGGACCATATGCAACTGTAGATGAAGAAGGAAATTCTATTCCACGAGTCAGATGGACTGCTGATCAAAAGGCAAGATTTCAACTGAATTCGAAGGCCAAGTTCTTTTTGAGTTATGCCTTAAGCAGAAGTGAGTACGATAAAGTCCATGGATGCGATACTGCAAAAGAGATGTGGGATACATTGTCCATCGCACATGAAGGTACAAATCAAGTTAAAGAATCTAAGATAAGTATTCTTGTACATCAATACGAGCTATTCAAGATGAAAGATGAAGAATCCATTGATCAAATGTTTGGAAGATTTCAAACAATTATTAATGGATTAAAAGCTCT
>JANZLC010024199.1:0-10446 GCA_026413385.1 Erythroxylum gracilipes
TGTCCCCATCCTCAGGTGATAGCTAGAAGATCAAGTGTTCGAGAGCCTAAAGAAATTGGTTCTTTTGTTATTTTATAGTTCTTGTAAATTTTGTAATTTGAGACTTCGGATTATGAAGTATTGTAGCTTGAAAGGCCATTATAGTTTTGTAAAAACTCTTTGTTTGAGGGTATCGAAATGTGAATGATAACTATTAGTTGTAAGTAATATATTAAGAGTATAATGAAGGAAAGATCTGAGAGTTATGATATTCTGCAGTTCAGTTATGGATGTGTGATTATATTGTTTCCCTCGTAATGTGGTATCAAAGCCAAGAAGATAAATCGATGATGTTCAAGAAATTTGATAGGTTTAAGCTCACGTTCAGTATCCGAAGTTGGGCTCCGAAAATGGGACCCAACACATGCAACCATGTACATCAACTTGAAGGTTGACAGGGGGTTCGGTTTTTCTTGGGGTGGAAGAAAGAAATACAAAGTATGAAAGGTAGTGGATAGGAGAAACCAAGATTTTTCTCTATTGGAAATTTGATGAAAAACTCTGTGTTGTAGAAACATTAGAGAAAGAAACTTCGAGAAAGAAAGAAGACAAGTGTAGTAACTTATCTTTCAAGGTTGATATGTGTTTAATTGTGGATATTTTTAATTATTTGAACTTACCAATTAATGGTACAAAAATGCTTAAGCTACTCACTTTAATTCATCTATTATTTTAGGTATAATTCGGAAGCAAAGAAATTAAAGTGAGTCAAAAGCACGACATATGGATCATTTTCTGAAGATAAATATCTACTTACTTTCATGGAGGAAGAAGAAAAAAAATAACAAAAGGCAAGAAATATGGAAAATAAAGGAGCATGCAGCAGTGAAGACAAAACGATAGCAGATGACTAAGCAAGGAGTGAAACACAGACGTTGTCTGCATTTCTAGCATCCAGCGTTCCATAAGCGGACGTTTAACAAAATCGCAAATGACAGCAACAAGGATTTAAGGAGAAGGTTGCAAATAAATTGTCCAATCACTGCTACAGGAAAAGAACACAACAAATTAATGAAGATACACAGTGCGGAGACGCAACACACGCAACATCAACAAGCCACAGGAACGACGTCACACAAGGAGAAGGGCAAGCAGGATGTTGTGCGTTTTTTTGAAAACACATAGTGAAAGGATACAGGACGGAGCGTACAAGGAGAAGACTAGAGGAAAAAATTAAATTGTCAACATCATGCCACAGTAGCATAAGAGGGGCGTGACCACGAGGCTATAGCGAGGACTTGAATCAGCTGGAGGAGCAAATTAAATTATAAAACGACAGCAACACTTTAGGGGAACATCAAGATGCAACAGGGAAAGAATGCACAGTGTCGGCGCAACAATAAACAGTAGAGAAGAAACAAAAGGCTAGGTGCAAGTAAGGGGTTAAACGCAGAATCTTGTACGTTAAATGTACAAGTAAGAGGCGCAGAAGAATAAGCACAGTGGAGGCCACATTGGACGGTGAAAAGCTTAACTAGTGAACAGAAATTATGGGGGTTTTAGTGGGACATTTGATAGGGACTGAAGCTATTTTTCAGAAAATACCTATGAAGTGAAGTGAATCACACGTTAATACAATACTTAATAAATGATATACAAATGCACAAGAAGGGGTTTCGTTAATCCCCTTGTAAACAATTTCATTAACAGAAACTCATTCTTTTCACAAAACTACTGAAAATCAATGTTATAAACTATTTTTGAAATCCTCGTATAAAAACAATAAAATCAAAAATTCAAAGTTGAGAGAAAGAGTTGAGAGATGAGAGATGTCGACACTGTAATTTTATCCTGGTTCACCCCAATCTGCGTCCAGTCCTCAGATATCTTTCTGAGATTTCACTATCTCTTGAAACGATACAAGTATTCTTTTGAATTTGAGCCTTTTCAGGTCTCTTACAACAAGTATTCTTTTGCTCTTAGCCTCTTCAGGCTACCTGCCCTTCTTTCAACTGAAAGATAGTTTGAGCTTTGTTACAGATAATAGCTCTAAGTTTTTGCACAATAATTCTCTCAAAAATTGCTAAGCTTTTTTTAATTTCGCTAACTTCTACAGTCTTCGACTCCAGCTTGTATTTATAGCCTTCGTCTTCAAGTGCTTCTTGAAAACTGCTTCTTAATCTTTCAAGAATCGGTTATTCAGTTGAGTTCCATAACTGACTCAAGCTGATATGTCTTTTAATGCTTCCGTCTACTTTCTTTTGTATGATTTTTCTCGCCTTGTGCTTCCATCTCATTTTTACTTTAACGCCTTGCGTCTGACTTTTTCCCTTTGTCTTTTATTTAGCGCTTCCTTCCGTCTGCTTTTTGTTTAGCGCTTCCGTCTGTGTTTTGTTTTTGCGCTTCCGTCTGCTTTTTATTTAGTGCTTCCTTCTGTCTTTGTTTTGCTTTTACGCTTCCGTCTGCTTTTTATTTAGCTTTTCCTTTCGTCTGCTTTTTGTTTAGCGCTTCCTTCCGTCTGCTTTTTGTTTAGCGCTTGCTTCTGCTTTTCTGTCTTAGTGTCTTACTTGCTTCTTTCATTATTATTTGTTCTCTATCAAAATTATTTACGTAAAGTCATTTTGACTTAACATATTAATATGGCCAGGACCTTGCTGTGTGAAAGTGGTTTACCTCATAACTACTGGGCAGAAGCTGTGTCAACTACCTATTACATTATGAATAGGTGCCTTATAAGGCCTATTTTTAAAAACACCCCTATGAGTTGTGAAAAGGAAGAAAGCCAAATGTTTACTACTTTTGAGCTTTTGGCTGCAAGCAATTTGTGCTGAATAGTGGTAAGGACAACCTTGGCAAATTTGATGCAAAGTCTGATGAAACTATATTTCTGGGATACAACACTGTTATAAAGGATTTAAAGTCTATGACAAAAGAAATAAAAGGATAGAAGAATCAATACATGTAGTATTTGATAAAGCACTACCCTCAACAACAGCTGCTGATTCAGATAATGAAGAGCATACTTTGGTCCCTAAAGATACATCATAAACTCAAATTGCACCAATAATGCCTTTAGATTCACAAGATCAAGGACAGAAAATGCTCCTTCTCCAAGTACACCTCAACAGACTCCTATATTATAAAGGACATCAGATACTCATAGCAGAAGAGAACTAAGAGAATGGAGAGGTCTTGATACAGTTCAATATATTTTTGGAGACCCTTCAAAAGATCTAAAGGATAAAAGCATCCTTCAAAAATAATTGTTTTGCCTTTGTTTCACAACTAGAACAAAAAACTGTTAAAAACCACTTGTTGATGAAAACTAAACTTCAGCTATGAAAGACGACCTAAACCAGTGTGACAGGAATTAAATTTGGAATCTGGTACCTTATCCACAAAACAAATCATTCATTGGAACTCATTGGGTATTTAGAAACAATCTAGACGAAAATGGTAAGGTGGTAAGAAATAAAGCTATATTTATAGCTCAAGGCTATAAACAATAGGAAGGTATTGATTTTTATAAGACTTATACATATGTTGCTAGACTAGAATCCATTATAATTTTACTTGCTTTTGCATGCTATAGAAAATTTAAATTATTTCAAATGGATGTTAAAAGTTCTTTCTTAAATGGATATATTAATGAAGAAGTGCTTGTTAAGCAACCTCCAGGTTTTGAGAATGCAAATCATCCATATTATGTGATAAAATTAACAAAAGCTTTGTATGGCCTAAAGCAGGCTCCTCAAGCATGGAATGATAGGTTAAGTAATTTTCTGCTTAAGAATAACTTTGAAAGAAGAAAGGTAGAAACAACCTTATTTATTAAGAAAAAGGAAAATGACTTGCTTATAGTTCAAATATATGTTGATGACATAATATTCGGTGCTACTAATCCATCTTTCTATGAAGAATTCTCAGCTTTAATGTAGGGGGAGTTTAAGATGAGATAGGGGACCTATCCTTCTTCCTTGGATTGAAAATTAAGTAAAAGGAAAAGAAATTTTTATTATTTAAGACAAGTACACAAAAGAACTTATCAAGAAATATCAATTTCAAAATGTCAAACCTATAGGAACTCTAAGATATACTGGATTTAAGGTTGATAAGGATGAAGCAGGCCAGGCTACTAATGAGACAAAATACAGAGGAATGATTAGTTCACTTCTATATCTCACAAGTTTAAGACCAGGTATTATGCTTAGTGCGAGTCTTTGTACACGCTTTCAATCACATCCTAAAGAAAGCCACCTTTAAGCAATCAAAAATATTTTTCATTATCTTTTTGGAAATATGTACTTTTGACTATGATATCCAAAAACATATTCATATAACATGGTTGGCTACTGTGATGCAGATTATACAGGTGATAAGGATGACAAGAAAAGCACAAGTGGCTATTGTCAATTCCTTGGTGAATGTTTAGTCTCTTGGTCCTATAAAAAAACAAAATTATGCAACACTTTCCACAACTAAAGCAGAATATATAGCAGCTGCTAGCTATTGTACTCAGATTTTGTGGATGAAACATCAACTTCAAGATTTTTCTCTAAACTTTAATCATTTTCCTATATTATGTGATAGTACAAGTGCAATTAATTTATCTAAAAATCTAGTGCATCATTTTATGACTAAGCATATAGAATTTAAAAATCACTTTCTTAGAGATCATGTCTTAGAAGGAACAATTGAATTATTTTATATTAACACTGAAAATCAAATAGCTGATATCTTCACTAAACCACTTTCAAAAGATAGATTTTTTTTACTAAAGAAAGAACTTGGTAGGCACAAATTATAAGATATCTAATTCTATTTAAATATTTATGCTACTCACTTTTGCAATTATATTAACCGACTCCTTTTAGAATGTTACTTCGAAGGCTCCTATCAATTCAAAAAGGGAAAAGTAACCTTGTCCCAAAGGTGCAGTTACTAAACGATGTAGTTTTAGGTTTTGAAAACACGTGTGTAGTACTGTCAGTTTTTTTAGTACACGACTGACAGAAGATACAAGAAGCCATCACACTTCTAAGAATGTGTACGATCTTTCATCTTCAAACAAAACCCACTCTTAGAAACTGTTTAGCATGTCACAAAATGGTTCCTTCCTTCAATTCTTCTTCATCATCCCTTGAAGCTCCTTCCTTTCTCAAATCTCTTAAAACAAAAATTTCCTATCATCATTCTTTGAAATGGCATGAACAAAATCCAAAGCTCAAAAGAAACCAAGGAAACTACTTCTATCCATGACAAAACCCTACGCCATAAACAAGATTCTGAACCTTCCATATCACCCACACCAAAATCATCCAAAACTCATACTGAACCCACTTCTTTCTCTTCGGTAAAAGCAGTCCCAATTTTTTAGAAAAAAATCCACACAGAAGAAACCCTTACACATATATGAAAGAAAGAAGAAGAATGTACCACTATCATTGTCACTAGAAGAGACAACTTCCAATTTATCTACCCAATACCATGAATTAAAGACTAAACGAAGATATGACTCTCAAAATAAGTTTGATGAAGAAAGCCCTATCTCTGATGACTCAAACCCTAGTTTTTCAGAAGAAGAAGAAAAAGAAGAGGAATCTTTAAGTGAAGAGGAGCCTACTCGTGTAGAGAAAGCTTCTAGTAAGGGGGAGTCGCCTATTGTATGGAAGAAAGTAAGTACCCACTCCTACTCTCCAACTAAAAGATCATATTCTCCATTGTTCACGCCTTCACCATCACCACCACCAATACAAAAGCCAAGTCCAACCACTCAAATTTCTTCACCACAATCTTCACCTACTCCTCAACCTGGTCCAACTGTTCCAAATTTGTCTGAGGAATGATGGATCATTTCTGATGAAGATTCTAAAGAGGAACTTGTTCACCTAGTCGAAAGACCACGAACAAGAAGTAGTATCTCCAAAACACACTGAGAAAGAGCCTGTGATTGAAACAAAAAATAACTCTAACCCTAATGAAGAACCGAGGCAAGCAAAAGCATCTCAAAAAAAAGAAGAGAAGAAATAAGGAAAGGCAAGGTGCCTATTGTTAAAGAACCCGAAGAGGATCCTTTACTCATGAGGAACCTCTGTTCGAAGAAATCCCTAAAGCTCTGGCTTAAAGATCCAAGAAAAAGAACATCTCTGTACAAGAGATAAGAGAGCCTTCAACACCTCCTAAGAAGCTGAAGCAAGATAAAAAATGCACTACAAGAAATGAAAGGTGGTTGCTGGGCATATTCTGCCTCCTCTTTTATTCGATGACTACTTCCTTTCAGTTGGCTGGCATAATTTCCTTACCTTAAATGAAACTATGTGTGATGAGCTAGTGAGATCTTTCTATACTCACATGAGAAAAGATATTATTGATGGAAAATTGGTGATTGTTTTATGGGTTCATAAATGTGAGATTCTGATTACAAAAGAGATATTGGGAATTTTACAAGTCATAGCTCCTATTGGCCGCATCGATTTTCTCTGTTACAAGTGGGATGTTGCTGATCTGGACTTGGTAGAAATTGTTCGATCCATCTATCTTCATACTAAAAACATCCAAGATGGAAGACCCTGGTGTAAAAAGTTGGACCTTCTACAAAGATGCCTTGCATTGCTTTTTTACCACATCGATTTTCCCAAGGAGCAGCTTAGTTGAAAGATGTAGTCTCCTAAACACCTATATTGTCTACAATCTGCTAAAAGGTAATTATATGAACCTCCCAGCTATGATTATGTGATTTATGCTAGATAAAGGGAGTCATAAGAACACCAATAGATGTTTGCCTTATGGGATGTTGTTGAATTATAGTGTTTTGTTTGACAATTTGGAATAGTATGAGCCTTCCAAATACCATTCTTCCTTTCCCTTTCAATTTGGCTACAACCTAAAAGACAATGTATAGGTGGATAAGAAGACAAAATGGGCTGCTAAGGTTATGGGACCTTCTCAAAAGTGCCAGAATTCCATTACCTCTGAAGATGCCAATACTCTTGTGTTTCAACAATAATTGCAGGACATTAAGATCACTGAAGACCAAAAGCATGCAACAATGATCCACATGTAGGGACAAATCAATAACATGAAGATCCTACTTAAGACCCTCGTTGACACTCTCAAGTAATATTTTTCTTGAAAATTTTTAAATTTTTTAATATTTTGTGAATTTTTAATCTTGAGTATTTTGTGGTGGCCTAAATATTGGTATTAATGACTTTGTTTGCATGTTTAATATTGTTTATAGTTTATGGTGACTAATTTTTACTCTTAAGTATTTATGTCACATTGTCATGATCCTTCTACTTAATCTGTTTAATTTCTTTCTCTTCTTTTTGATAATGACATTGGGGGAGAGTAGAGAGTAAAGAGATGATTTATTTTTTTGAAAAATGAATGAAGTATTACTACAGTGGAAACTAATACAACAAGTAAATTGAGTTTATGGCCTTTAGCCCAAAAAAAGACAAAATAACAAAAGCTAAAATATTAAGATAGTTAGTCTAAAAAAATAAGTAATAAACCCTTAAAGATGCCATTTACTTCTCATATCAGTAACTGTGCATTTCTAGCAAATATGTGAACTCGGGACATATTGATGATCCTATCTGTAACTTGATATTTGTCTTCCTATTTTGCTCTATGTCTTCTATTATTTCGTTCACATCAGATGGCGTAGAAGGAAAATGGTGAAAGCAACTTTGATTAGAAGGACATTAGGTAGGGGCTTACGTGTGTGAGTAAGCACCTAGTTCAACACAAAGTCCCAATGGAAACTATCGTGGTGCACGGGGAGTAAGTGTAAGAGACGACTCCATATTGTTGTAGAAAAGGTGCAGAGGAAGAACAAATGGTCTCTAGTCTCGACTACATTAACACAAAGAACACAAGTATCGTCGACGTACCCACACCATTGGCTTCTGTCTGAAGACGATTTTTAAGGACAAGCCAAGTTATGAAGGACGTTTAACTATAGATGGAGTGCTTCCAAAGGAGATGAAATAATAGAACTATCGGTTGGTTGACTTGGAATAATGTATAACATGATTGAGTGAAAAACTTACCATTCGAATTAAGGCCCCAAAAGATGCTATCCTCAATTGCAGTGTTTTGAAGAGAAGGGAAGAAGTTCATTAGAGATTGAAAGCCTCTAAAATGTCCCTACCGTTCCCCTTTTACTATCCGCGAAGAGACTTTAGAGTGTAGAGGCAGTCAGTTCCTCAAGCTTAGTAGTTTAAGATATTAAGTGAGGGGGTTGATTGCCAACCAGTTGTCGGACTATATCTGGGTTTTAGCACTGTTGAAAATATTGTGTTTAATATAGGGTAAACAAAGTTGAATGAAGCTTCAACTAACAGAGCCGAATGCTTTAAAGAAATCAATCTTGAGTATACAGTTGTGAACTCTTTTTCCAGAATTATAATCTTTAAATAAATCTTGCAGAAGAACGATATTATCACCCATGTACCAATTAGGCATAAAAGCTACTTGAGCAAGATTAACAATAGTAGATAAGATTGGTTTCAATCGCTTAGCTAAGGGTTTGGAGATCACCTTATATATGTTGTTGCAACAGGAGATGGGCAGATCGTCACTCATTATACAAGGGTTCGACTTCTTAGGAACTAAACAAATATAAGTGTGATCGATTTCTTTGAGCAGTTGGGAGGATTAGAAGAATTCTAATGCAGCTTCTATAAAAAGTTGCCTAGTGATGGGTGAAGAATAAATAAGATTCTCTTAACATCAGTGTTTGTAAAAGGAGAAACTAAAGAGTCTTTCACCACTTGATCAATATTACCTTCAAAGAGCCGTAGGACACTAGTGCTAGGTAGTGTAGTCTCAACATTTCCCATAAGTTCATCATAATAACTTCGAGCAACTTCCAACTGACTGGATAATTCTACCTAGACCTATCCTCTATAGTCTAGCAATTGAGAGATTTTATTAGTGTTTCATGGAGATATCAGGGAAGAGTGAAAAAAATTATGTTTGAGTCCCCTTTCTTGAGCCAGGTAAGTCTAGCTTTCTGTTTTAGTATTGAAGTCTATAATTGAAGGGCTGTCTAGTAGTCTTTAAGATACTAAAGTTCAGTTTATCTCAAACCCGAATCACAAGGAAACTCATAGCAAGCTTTTTTAGCATTGATGAGCTTATCTTCAAGAGAATGTAAGTTGAAATGTTGATCTTAAGCAAGACTCTTCAAAGCCATCTTCACTCTTCTAAGTTTCTACATTAATTGATAAGATTTAGAGCCGAGGACAGTAGAGTTCTAACAACTGTTAATGATTGCGTGAAAACCTTCCATCTCAGTAAGTGCATTAAAGAAGCGAAAAGGGGGCCCAAAATTTCTGGAATCAAGACAACTTGAGTTTACAAGAGAACTGTCCAGCTTTTTGAAAATAAGCTAGTCACCTAGTTGATTGTTAGACCAAATGAGTAACCTTGCCGTGCATGTGAGATCCACCAAATCCACCTTTATTAAAAATCATATAGTTCTTTAGTGAGACCAAAATGAAACCTTTGACCTCCTTGAATTTCAGAAGAGCTAATAGCACAGCTAAAATCACCAGCAATCATCTAGGGGGACTGAATGTGCCTTGAAGATGGACAAGTTTAAATCGTAAGAGCTCCCGTTGAAAACCAAAATCAAAGGCATAAATCAATGTGACCTCGAAAGGGATAACTGAGTTTCTCAACTAGTAGTGGAGATGCAAAAGCTGGTCTATTTCTTCGATCAGTTGCACTGTAATCATAGCAGAATTATAGAGAAAATATTTGACCGTTATAATGAGAGTGATGATTAGAAAAAAAGTTCCTAGCCATTAGCCAAAAACTTAATACCAAAAAGTGTAAGGGGTCTTTTATTTTTGTTTTAGGAAGGCTGATTAAAACAGGATTGTTCTCTTTGATCACCTCATTAACAACATTCTATTTTTTAGGGTCATTGATGATCCCTCTAGTATTCTATATAAGGATAGTCATTGAGAGGGGGATTCCCCTTTACGCTGCTGCTTGCCTTTCCTTCGAGCAGATCACCTTCGAGAGTTACTAGTGTGTACATGAAAACCATCAGCTTCAGAAGTAATTACAGAGAGTTCAATTGAAGTAGTTTCAATGTCATCTTCCTTGGTTGTCTCAGGAATATTGTGGCTTGAACTAGCCATAGAGTTGGCAATTGTGTGCTGAACATGTGCTACATCAATAAAAGGAAGCAGATTGTGGCAGGTAGAATCCATGTGATCTATTTCAAGAGTGATAGCAGTTTTGTGGGCAACCTCCCCAATAGGGACTATTTTAGAGTTGTGAGAATGAGTTAGTACTGGTTTATGCCCTTGCAGCCAATTTTGGTTGTACATTTAATTGTATAAATGTACAATATCTTCTGCGGGACAGGAGCTGTTAGTAGTGTGCCCTAGGCCAATGGACATATGTGATTCATGTATTAACATTATGATTTGTTAATAATATATT
>JANZLC010024200.1:0-10446 GCA_026413385.1 Erythroxylum gracilipes
CTTGATCAAAATTTTTACAGAGCTTTGTTAAACATGTGATGACTTTGAAGCTGCTAACTTAGTCAGATTAGTTAGGATTTTTAATGTTAAGTTGCTCTAATACCGATTTGTAAGTTTTTAGGAAGAGTCAAGATTAGTTAGGATTTTTAATGTTAAGTTGTTAAGTTATTTTAGGATCTGTTGAGGATTTTATGTTGTTAGTTCCTAATCCCCTGTAAAAGTAGTTCAAGCTTTGGTGTATAAATTTCGTGCTTTGCTAAGAAATAATATTTATAATTCCAGCTGGCTCTCTCTCTTGACTCTTCCTAAAGACCTACAAATTCGTATCAGAGCTATCTTGATTTTAAGGGACCTTTAAACCTATAAACCTATAACTCATAACTCATTCTACGCCTTCCCACACTATAAATCAAAAACTACACATTAATGGATTCAGAATCATCGTTCACTACCATTACTCTGCTAGTGTTTGATGGTAGAAATTATCTAAGTTGGGCTGTTCGAATGGAGGCCTTCCTTGAAGCGAATGACTTGTGAAAAGCTGTAGATGAAGACTACGACATTTTGGACTTTCCTGTAAATCCAACGGTGGCTCAAATCAAAATCCAAAAAGAAAAGAAACAGAGAAGTCCAAAGCACAAACTTGTCTATTTTCAACAGTCACATCAACAATTTTTTCTATAATCATGATGCTCAAGATGAGCAAAGAAATTTGGGATTTCTTAAAAGAGGAATATGCAGGGAACAAAAGAATAAAAAGAATGCAAGTGCTCAACTTGATCAGAGAATTTGAGATGCAAAAAATGAAGGAGTCAGAAATGATCAGGGATTACTCCAACAAGCCAATAACATAAGATTTCTTAGTTCTAATTTTGATGATTCTAGAATAGTTCAAAAAATTATAGTAACCGTCCCAGAAAGATTTGAGGCTACAATTTTATCACTCGAAAACTCAAAGGATTTAGCAAAAATTAGTTTGACAGAATTGTTAAGTGCATTACAGGCACAAGAACAAAGGAGACTTATGAAGCAAAAAGGAACCTTGGAAGCTGCTTTTCCAGTAAAGTCATACAACAATGCTTAGAGTTTTCCATTATGTTCGTACTACAAGAAAACAAATCATTCAGAATATAAGTGTTGATAGAGGCCAGATGTAAGATGCAACAAGTGTTTACAACTAGGACATGTTAAAAGGATATGTAAAGCGCAACAACATATGGGACAAGCCAAGCAAGCTGTAAATGATCAACTTGAGGAGGAGGAGTTATTTGCAGCATCATGCCTAACTAACTACAATTCAAATAAAAGCTGACTTATTAATAGTGGTTGTACAAATTACATGACCTTTGATAAAAGGATGTCTAGAGAAATTGATACAAGTTTTATCTCCAAAGTCCAATTTGGAAATGGAGACTACATTAAAGCAAAAGGAAAGGGGAATATAGCAATTAAAGGACATTCAGGTTTGAAGTTAATTTCTGATATCTTATATGTTCCTACAATAAACAAAAATCTATTGAGTGTTTGTCAGTTACTCGATAAAGAATTTAAAGTACTGTTTGAAAACAACTGTTACATGGTTAAGGATGCAATGGACAAAGAAGTGCTCAATATCAAAATGAAAAATAAAAGATTTGCATTGGATTTTACAAAAGAGAACCACGCTAGTAATGCTGAGGAAGATATAATGTAGCACCCCACTCCCAACCGACCCAAACTCAACACCGAGAGAGATATCCGAGTCTGTGCCAGTGGAAGCGGCGAGCTAGAGCAGACAATCAGTTCGTTGTTTCAAGTGAAAGTCCGATCAGCATAAGCGCATTTTTCAAATCAGAGACACTAATAAATAACACGGCTCGGCCAAGGCCTTCACCTAACCCTTCCTTTGGGGACGGGATGTTACATATAATTAAGACGAAGATCTCTATATATGATGAAAACAAAATGAGTTCTTCAAAACCAAATGAGTTCTTCAAGTTTAAAAACATCTATAAGAGAGGACAACAAGGTGGATCACTCTTTTATTGTGGAGGACAAAGGAAGATTTGGCTGCTTGAAAATGATAGATGGAAAAGTTCATAAGAAGCTTAACAGCTGGAAGCATAAACGAAAAAGAAAAAAAAAAGAAACTTGGAGTTTGCAGTATCAAAGTCAAGGAGGAGTGTTACATATGTGATGAGTTTGAAGTTGCTGATTTAGTCATATTAGTTAAGATTTAAAATGTTAAGTTGTTCAGTTATTTTAGGATCTTTTGAGGATTTTATGTTGTTAGTTCCTAATCTCCTGCAAATGTAGTTCAAGCTTTGGTGTATAAATTTCTTGCTTTAACTACTTTTACAAGGGATTAGGAACTAACAACATAAAATCCTCAAAAGATCCTAAAATTGTTGGCCCCTGAATTTTTTTTATTATAAGCATAATTAGATTAATTTTGGGGTCTTGCTAGATTAGTCATGTTGGAAGTAATTAGCATGTTAATGTGGGTAAGATAATATGACATAGGATAAGGGCTTTGAATTATTAAAGTAGTGGGAGAGTGTAAGGCCAATTTTGGCAAGTCATTTAAGTTTAAAAACTGTAAGGCATTAAAGTAAGGGCAAAAGGAACTTTATGTAATCATTAATGGTGTAAAAGAGAAGAAAATGGGGGGTTTTGCTTTTGGAAGAGAGAGAAAAACAAAATTGAAGAAAGAAGGGGGAGAGTTTCGTGAGTTTAGGGAAAGAAAGAAGAGCAAGCTAGGTTTTGATTTTTCTTAACCTTCAAGAGGGATTTTGAGAGTGATCAAAAAGGGAAAAAGGAAGAGGAAGATTAGAGCTTTCATTAGAGCCAAGAAAATCATTGTTTGGTGAAGATTTAAGGTAAGTTGTTTTTAATCTTTTGGAGTTTTGAAAAGTTTTTGGTTCAAAGAGCTTTGGAAAGGTATGGGTATAAGTATTCCAGGATCAATTTTGTAACACCCCACTCCCACGAGACCCGAACCCGACATCGAGGGTGATATCCGAGCTAGTGCCCGCGAAAGTGACGTGTTAGAGCAGTCAACCAATCAAAAGGCAGTACAAATTACAAAGATGATTAGCCATTCAGGCCCAAAGTCCTAAAAACATTACAACACAATGTTTGCGGAATAAAGCAAAGGTATACAAAATTGAACCAAATACAAATGCAGACACAACTGATCCCGATCTCTATCTTTCACTTGCATGCGGTAAGTATACTCCCGGTCTGAGTCCTGAAAAATAGGTGCACATTTTTTTGGGTGAGTTTACGAACTCAGTGAGTGACCATTTATCGATGGCTCACTCAAAATACACAGTATCACGATATATAAATACTGAATATGCTGTATCAAACAATCACATGTGATATTCAATCAAAAATCGAGTCATCGGACCTAAGTCCGGCAGTTAATAGCTATTGAGTCTATCGATCGGTCATCAGCCGATCTGCACCTTCACAGTCGATCGATCGGTCATCAGCCGATCTACACATGCACAGTCACAGGCGATCGATCGGTCATCAGCCGATCTACACATGCAGCCTATCGATCAATCATTAGCCGATCTGCACCTTCACAGTCGATCGATCGGTCATCAGCCGATCTACACATGCACACTACACATTCACAATCTATCGCTCGGTCAGTAGCCGAGCTATACAGTCATAGTTTATCACACAGTCCATATCACATTGCAATGTCAATCCCATGGAAGCACCCCAATCATATAGCATTTACATTCACACATATAACGATCAGTTGTCAGTCAGTACATCCCAGTGTATGCATATGAAATGTGTATGTGACACCTTTCCCAATTATTACAGTGTTGTGACTGAGCGCCTAAAACAGTGAACAGTCAGTCCCCATTTGGGTGCAGTAATCATCGAGCCTGAGACTCGGAATCAGTGTGGGCACGAGGCCAATTTATCGAGCTTTCAGCTCTATAACAGTGAGGCTGCTCCAGTCACAACCGCCATTATCTGTTCATGCATTCATGCGTGGTAAAATGCATATGTCCAATTCAAGCAATTATGGTTTTCATTCAACACGTTTTCTATCCAGATACATAGTTCACAATTACACATCTATACATAATTTGACCAGTTCTCATTCGATAGCACTTCGATGTTCAAATCAAAGATTACATTAAATGATCATTTACTCATCATATACCAACTACCAAATAGCCACAGTATCATATACCAAATACCAAATAGCAACAATAACGTAAGACCATCTAGGTCTGCTCACCGTACGTGACTCCTACACACCACAAGCTTCAATGGAGTTTTGATGAAAACTCTACGTGTTTTCTGAGCGCAGATCCTTCCCGTGGAAGTACTAATCTCCTTCCCAGTTATATAGATATACCAAAACTTTGGAGCTGGGACACCTGTCTTCTTCGTTGCCAGCTGTCCCCTTCCAGATTTTTCCATACAGTATCTTGTCACAAGTTCGCTCTGACATGTCACATGTTCTGTCAGCCCATGATACTGACGTTAACCTTATCTTATCTTCTGGTCTGGACACATGTGCCCCTATAACGGTCTGCTCACAGTAATCAACACAATTTCGCCCGATCGGTCTCACAGAACATGTGATACGCTGTGCGCGCTTTGGCCGAGCGGTATGCCCTTTTTTCGAGCTGTCCACCCTTTGGTCGAGCGCGCTCGGTTGATATGACCGAGCGGGGTGTTCGCCTACACGATACCGACCTCTTGTCGATCGGTCTACCGCTTTAGATCGGTCAGCCTCCTGTCGATCCGTCGGCCTCTGGGCTGGCCGAGCTGTTGTCCTTTTCCCCTATTAGCACTTATCGCTTGGGGGCGGGATGTTACAAATTTGATGCATTTGGTTATTTGGGTTTTCCAATTTGAAATCCTTTGATTTGGGATTTTTGTCAATGTTGAGGAAAGTCAAGAAGGACAAGAGGAGTAAGAGGAGAGACATATTTAAACAAGCCATAGTCAAGGACTTCAAGGTGGGTTTCACTTTTATAGTTAAGTGATAAGCTAATAAAAGTTTTCTGTCAATAAATGACAGTAATTAATTTTGCAACTACCTCATTTATGTGCATTTAATGTTTCTAAATGCTGCAAGATTGTCCTACATGCTTATACATGGTTTGTGTGATGATTTATGAAAAGTTGTTTTTAGCATGATTCTTTGAAATGATGCATGATTATGAAACCATACTTTTGGAAATGGTTTTTAAGGTATAACAAGCATGTGAAAAGAAAATTTTCAAGAGAATGTGCCATTTTGGGCATCAAGTTTATAAGATTTTGAAATCTATGTGTTATGTGGGTTTGTGGTAGTCCCTCAAGAACCGTCACGTGTATGTTGACCCAAGTATAGGCTTCTCCCGTCTGCACACTAGTGGCATGGAGCTCCCTTAAGGACTCCCTCAAGAATTAACGATTACACAGGTCCATTATATTGGAAATGTGTAGTGTGTCATGTTTTGGACTTGCCCAAACCATTTGATATGTTTATATGTTCATGATAAGTTAATATGAGTGATGCATTCATGATTTGCATACACATGAATTTCTGCTTTGAAAATGACTTATAAATGTTTTTTCTTGTTACAAATTATAAAATTGTTACCTACGGGCTTTAAGCTCACCCGCCCAATCTCCTCCCACACATTCAGGTGATAAGCAGGATATCGAGTAGGTCAAGGAGCAAGGCAGCACTCCTAGCTTTTGATTATTTTGTATTTAAAGCAAGTTTTGTAAAGTAAGGCTTTAGTTCATGTATCTTTTGTATTTTTGGATTTTGATGTATTAATGTATTTGCGACTTGAAATGCCCACTAAAGCTTTGTAAAACTCTTATATTTTAATGCAAATAGAATATGTTTGCATTGTTGCTCATGACTCTCTTAAGTTTGTACATTTCATTTTTTCAAGTTTTCATGAGGGAAAAATTCGTGTTTTGACTTCAGTGGGAAATCTGGATTAATCTAGGCTAATTTAGACAAATGTGTCTTCTAGAAAGTTATGGGTCTTTCTTTTATCTTTCCAACGGTATATAGTATGAGATTTTTGGACACTTGAGTTGAAAGTTATGGTCCTCATAAGAGAAGATGTTCAAGAGTGAAGTTGTATCTTCTATGTTTTGCTTCTTTTGCTTTTTGCTTCTTCTGTGATGACGTCACATGGTTTGTGATGACGTCATATCTTCTATGTTTTGCTTCTTCTGCTTTTTGCTTCTTCTGTGATGATGTCACATGGTCTATAATGACGTCATATCTTTTATGTTTTGCTTCTTCTGCTTTTTGCTTCTTCTGTGATGACATCACATGGTTTGTGATGATGTCATAACTTCTATGTTTTGCTTCTTTTGCTTTTTGCTTCTTCTATGTTTGGCTTCTTCTGCTTTTTGCTTCTATTTTTTGCTTCTTTTGTGATGACGACACATGGTTTGTTATGATGTCATATCTTCTATGTTTTGCTTCTTCTGCTTTTTTCTTCTTCTATTTTTTTTCTTCTTTTGTGATGACGTCATATGGTCTGTGATGACGTCATATCTTCTATGTTTTGCTTCTTCTTCCTTTTTTTGCTTTTTCTATGTTTTGCTTCTTTTGGTTTTCATCTGTACCTATTTTCTGTTCCATTTTTTATCTTTCAGAAGATATAATCTATCTTCAAGGTCTTCATGAAAGTTGTAGATCTTGAAGTTCTCTTTTGAACTGTCTAAAGAACACCCCAACCCGATATCTGTAGTGAAAGTTATGGCAATTTTCCCCATTTGTCTATCTTTTTCCATTAGTCTGCTTTTCATCTATACCTATCTTCTATTCCATTTTTGATCCTTTAAAAGATAGAATCTATCTTTGAGATCTTCATAAAAGTTGTATATCCTTAAGTTCTCTTTCGAACCATCTAAAGAATACCCCAATCTGATATATGTAGGGAAAGTTATGTTAACTTTCCCCATTCATTTGTCTTTTTCCATTAGTCTGCTTTTCGTTTGTACCTATCTTCTATTCCATTTTTGACCCTTTAGAAGATCGAATCTGTCTTGGAGGTCTTCATGAATTGTAGCTCTTGAAGTCCTCTTTCTAACTCTATAAAGAAAACCTTAATCCGATATCTGTAGGGAAAGTTATAGCAATTTTTCCCATTCATCTGTCTTTTTCCATTCGTCTGCTTTTTCATTTGGTTTCATCTGTACCTACCTTCTGGTCCTTTTTGACCCTCCAAGCGATAAAATCTTTTCAAAAATGTTAGAGGTAAGCTGTCTTGGTGTTTGTCTTGGTGGGGGTACACCACCCTTATGGGACTTGTGTCCAGATGTCACTTAGGAGGTCAGGCTCATGACCTACAAGGGCGGGGTGTCCAACAGTAACCCTTCTAAGCAATACCGAATCTAACCCAAAGGAATAGATCATGGCCATTACTTTAACCCAGGAAAAGAAGCTCGAACATACAAAAGAAGATAAAGACAATGGAGAAGGACAAGCAATTATGGAATTCCCTCCAGGTGACCTCATAATTAAGCCAATCGAGGAACTTAACCTGAATTTTCGTATCCTATCCTAGCTTAGCGGAAGTTAATTTCAAGTAAGGCGACGAGGAATTCTAAGGAGGTTGAATTAAACAATGTTGAGGACATAACGAAACATCTACAAACGAGGCTCACATTAAGGGAATCAATCAAGAAGAAAGTTATGGAGTGCATATTGGAAGAAAACTCCTAATATAGCATAGAAGAAAGAGGACCCAAGGATTTTTACATTCCTCACAGTATCAATGGAGTTAAAATAAAGAGGGCATTTGTAGATTTAGGAGCGCGTATTAATATGATGCCCTATACCTTTAGTCAAAAATTGGGTTAGAAGAGTTAGAACCCACTACGACGCTAGTGAAGATGGCAGACATAACAGTTCATCAGCCGAAGGGGATTATCAAGGATGTGCAAGTACATATTGATATTTTTACCTTCCCCACAATCTTTGTATTGGATATTGGAGAAGATGTAGAAAACCCTATAGTCCTTGGACGACCATTCTTGTCTACTGCCCACTCAATAACTAAAATTTATGGGGGTGAACTAACTTTGAGGGTCAGAAAGCATTAAATAACCTTCACTGTGTCGAAGAATGACAACAGTTCTCCCTTACTCCCAGTTAACATTAAAGAAACCGAACCTCGAGAAAAATGGAAAGATATTGAGGATCCTGGGAATGAATTTAGAAAGAAATGATCGTGGAGGAGAAAGCGGAGGAAGGTGAAGCAGAAGGAAGGTGGAACCCAGGGTTTGGTAGCTCATGTGAAAATGGTAAGATCAATGACTACACTACCATTGCACTATTCATTTGAAACACCTTGAGCACAAGAAGAGCGTCAAGCTATCGACGTTAAAAAAAGTGTTGCATAGGAGGTAACCCATGGATTGTTAATTCCATGTTATTTCCTTTGAATTTTAGATAGTTTGAATTTTGTAGTTAGGTTATTTCGTTTCAAATAAGGTCGAGAAGGCATAAGACTTCGACATGAATTAGATGATTGAGGAAGTAAGCAAAAAAGAGGTGAAAGAGCTATAAAGAGTAGGAAGTGATCTCGAGAATGTGTAAAAGGACAAAAGAAGAAAAAAATTAGAAATTGGTGAAGCAGTCTGTGCGATTTTTAGCTAAAATTTTTACCATTTTACCCTTCACCTATATATTCATGTCATACTTCATTTATTCACTCACTTTCATTTTAACTTTATCTCTCTAAGATTAGAACCTCCAAACACTCTCACTTCTCTCTAACCAGACTTCCTAATTCTCATTTTATTCCAACCTCCACCGACTTGCAATCCAGTATGTAGCACATTAAGCAGTCAGTGAAGTGTAACCAATCATCGGGATGAAATCAAGTCTCGGGATGAGGGAGAAGGAACAGTGTGGCAACTTCGGAGCACCCTTCCCAAACTAAACAGAGGAGGAAGGTATTCGTTTCCAATTCCTTAATGTTAAACAAATAGTAGTCCTGAAATATTTTGATTTTGATATGCTTAATAGGCTAGAATTGCGAGACAGGGTAGAGAATGTAACAGAAAGAATTTAGTGGATGAAGTTTATACACTTCCAATATCTTGTCTACTTGGAGCTCACACTCAAATTCTTCACTTCCCTTTATTTCAAACCTAGTAACCCTAAGGAAATGTGGTTTAGGTTGCGAGGACGAGCTTATGAGCTAAACATTGAAATCATGTGTGATATTTGCGTGTTCCCCGAATCTTTTATTATCAATCAGCACAATGATTTTCGTGCTTCTCGCTATTGGAATGAGCTCATGGGGTTAGAGTGACTCGGCGCTAAAAATTCCCATAAAAACATTATACGAACCCAAGAGCACTTGTTATTACACAAATTCATGTGTCAAATGGTTTTTGACAAATCAAAAACCAGCAAGTGCTCAACAAAGAAACTTTTTCTATTATGGTGCATAGATCACATCATCCCAGCCAGTGTGCACCTCCATACATGTGCTGAATGCTATTATTGCGACTCTGAGTAAGAGGGACAACAATTTGGGTATGAGGTACTTGGTTTCTGCCATTGGTAACTACTATGGCGTGGATGGTAGTGGCCTAACCGTCTACCTTCCTGATTTTCTAAATCACCATCATTTATGGCATACTGAAATCCTAAAGTCCCATAACATGGAACTCTAGGACATCAGCCAAAAGACTCATGTGAAGATAGGGCTGGTCAGGTGAGTTCTACTAGAGTGCTGCCTCAACAGGTAGATGAGGACTTGACTGGTGAGGAGTCCGAAGAGGAAGAAGACACAGAAGAGCCTAGTTGGAAGAAAGAGCTCCATACAATCTTTGCCAATACCAAGGTAATTACAGATACACTTATAGAGAACTCTAGAAGGATGAAGAAGATGGCCCGAACACAACAACATCAGAGCTAGATATACGCTAGATTCATCAATATTTTGAGGCTCAAGGCATCCAATTGCCACCTCCGACACCTTCCCCACCTCCATCACCGTGAGACTTTGTTTCTAACCCTTTCCTTTTAAATTTATTCTTTATTTTCTTTTTTATATTTCCACGTGTATTTGTTTGCCTTCGTTCTCACATTGAAGACAATGTGTAGCACCCCACTCCCACGAGACCCGAACCTGACATGCATGATGATAACTGAGTCCGTGCCTCACGAGGGTGGCGTACTAAGGTACTCAATCATTCAAAAGTCGGTATAAAGTTTTTTTTAAACAAAGTAATGCACACATAAGCGGAAATCAAATTTTTTTTAAAGATGGCCACTCTTTATTTCATAATTATTTGCATTTATAACATTTCAACCATTTCATAATTTATCAAAAGTTCACTTTCCACTTGGGCCCATTTTTGAGTCAAAACACTATGATTTCACAAGATTAGTACACTTCATAATCCATTACAAAATACTTGTAGTCATAATTTCATTGCATTACACAA
>JANZLC010024201.1:0-10442 GCA_026413385.1 Erythroxylum gracilipes
CAATTGAACAGTCACTTAACAGTATCTAATTCACAAATCACAGTCCATAATTTACAATCAATCACAGTCAATCACAGTAAATCCAGTAATGGCAAACAGGTCATTCAACAGTCCAGAATGCACAATGAACAGTCCATAATAACAGTCCATAATGCAGTATGGCACACAAGTCACATTCACACATTCCTGATCCGACCATTATCCCTATATTAGACAAATCATAATTGAGAAACCCATCTAGGTTACTCACCTATTACTTCCAAGCTAATGTCGGGAAGTCTCTGCTACGTCGGGCGATCGACGCTCCACTTGGGCCTCTATAAGAATCAGAGAAGGTAACGATCACTACATATCCGTAACTATTTAATAATGCACATGTAGGTGTATAATGTATGCTCATGATATTCCTGGCCCTAATCCCATTTTGTTCCAGCATAAAATCTGTCTAAAAATTAGAAACCCAATGGCGCTGACGGTACGCAATTCGGACCTCTATAGGTCCCCAATTAATTAAAACAGTGACGAAACAGACCATTATCCGGACACACGTCAATCTCCTTTCCAAAAAATCCCTAATCTCTCAAAAAATGAAATTAAATATTCAATAAATCCGATGCCTCAAGAATCAGGTCAATCGGACGTCGGACGGAAAAGATATGAGCAAAAGAAGCTCAAAATGCAAATAGAATAATAAAAATAAAAATGTCTCGCGGGGGAGAGCCGTCGCCCTTGCGAGGCTCCTTGTTTTCTCGCATACATATCCACATGTCACAAATAATAGCTCGTTGGAAAGCTTATGACAAACTCTACAAGTTTTATGAAATCCCCAAAAATCCAATTCACCCTCTAAGGGTGTCAAAAATCCAATTGAAACTACGGCCCATTCAATACCTCTTAAAACAGAATAGTACTTGGTAAATTCAGTAACTTTCATTATCTTCAGTCAAAAATTACAAAATAAATATGCTCAGCAAGATCACAATGTTATCTACAACTTTTATGACAATCTAACTTCAAATTCACTTGTTAACTAGGTCAAACAATTCACCAAAGAATCTGTCCACTGAAATTTCCCAATCTAAACAGTACATTTCAAACCAGCATATCTCTTAGCACAAATGTCAAACAAATCACTACCTTATATCACTGGAAAGATAAGATCTCATACTGCAAGTTGTTATGATGGACTCAAACTCCAATTCCATTCCTAACAATTTCAAAATTGTCATGCAAGTTTCTGCTGCTCAGGGCAGTCAATAACCTAATGCAGGTTCAGTGTTTGAAAACTCATACCTCCCAAATCTGATCCCCAAAAATCATATGCTATATATCATTTTCAAGATAATTGTTTCCTCTACAACTATTCAGAAGATCACTCAAGCCAATTCAATTCACATAAATCAATAAAATTGCTTCTAATCCGAATGTGCACCAAATCCACACTTAGTCTAGGTTTCATCAAATTGCTCAAAACCAGCCAATGGTCTACAGTGCATATCTCCCAATATACAAATCTAAAAATTGAAAACTCAGTGGGAATGGAAATCTAACTTAATATTCTTCAACTTCCATGAAAACCATTTTCCCTAATTCCTTCTAAATTAATTGAGACAAAATCATCAAAACTAGTAGGTCATGGTTTTGGTTACTGTTCATAGACACTACAACAGTAACTTTCCAAGTAAAAATTCAACCTCTTATGGTTAAAATTAGACAACACCTATTTCATCCAAAAATGTAGCCAACAATCCGAAGTTTCAGTTAGCACAAACTTAATCTCATTGGCATAATCACACAATGAGTTATGCTCAAAACCGTACAGTAGGTCAACAACCAATTTTCAGCTTTACTACTCAAATACACTTCCTATCATGCTAATTCAACTTCTACTACCATAAACATCCCAATTGGACACAAAACCAGTCCCTATAACATTCATACATTCTCTAAGAAACCTACCAGAATTTGGGCAGCACCAACCCCTTAATTTCCATGCAAGATTAGTCATCAATATTCAAACCAAAATCAAGCTAAAAACACTTCAATCACACTACTTTCAAGTCATACACAAACCTGGTCTTATACCCATTAATTTATACTAAGATTTTCATCAAATTGATGCATCAATAAGCATAATAAATGCCCCATAATTCCCCTTGCATGCAATCGAATAGCCATGATTCAATAAAGACATAATTAAAGCTTAAAACAAAACTTACCTATTTAAAGCTTTCAAATCTTCAATGCTTTAATCCTACACCAACTTCCCACTTTCTCTACTTTTCTTCTAACACCATACATATGTAGGTTTCTCAAGGAAAGAAAACTTGGTTGCATGAGGGTTCTTGACTTTGGAGGAAGGATTCCTTAAAGAAGGAGAAATCGGTGGAGAGGGTAAAACAATGATGTAGGTTTCGGTTGATTGGAGAAAATAAGCAATAAGCGATGAACTTTTCTTCTTTAAATGGGAGATAACCGAAACACAAAGAGAGGAAGAGCACAAAAGCATTTACTCCATGGACATGTGGCATTAGTAAGAAGAAAAGGACAAAATAGGCTAAAAACAAATTATGGAATAGGATTTAGAAATTCTAATAAAATCGGACCCATTCTAGGCCAATGGCCCTAATTCCAATCCCAAAATAATATACCCATTACTACAATGCCATTAGCTAGCAATTTTCTCTACCGAAAATCGACCAGTTAGCCACTTGGCGATTTTTTCGGTATGAGAATTTTCTCCGAAAAAATCCAGAAAAATTCCTAAAAATCCTTTAAAATGTAAAACACTCCATGGAGCACTCAGAATAATTTTTTTAATACAATAACCATGTTAATCACAATAGAATTGCATTATGCACGAAAACTGGGAATGTCATGCATGTATGTATAGTTATTTCATGTGCACAAATTCTCTGTTTACCAGTACTAGTATGCATGAGCAGTCCTAAGTAATCTCAATCCATCTCATCCTATGTCAATTTACTATTCTACCTTTCCCAGTGAGGGTGGGATGTTACGAGTCTGATGGTGAAATTGTTGCCTTTAATATTTTTGAAGCTATAAGGTACCCTAGTGATGTTCATTCTATTTTATCAATTGATGTGATTGATTGCTTATCTTAAGAAGTTTTTGAAATGGAAGGTAAAGATGAGTTAAAGTCATTCTTTTCACAAGTTTGCAGGTAACCACTTTGCAAAATTCTAACTTATTCATTATAAATGAGATGAAAGAAATGTGTTAGCATTGCAATCATTGCAATCAATACCAAAAAGATATTTGTTCCTAATTATTGAACTACCAATATCTCATACGAAATCTCTACCTTCGGTTGCATAGGCACCTACAATTGAACTGAAGCAATTATAGGAGCACTTGAAACACTTATTTTTGGGAGAAAGAAAAACACTTCTGGTAATCATAGCAAGGAACTCAACTAAGCTTCAAGAAGAAAAGCTCATTCGAGTGCTTAATGACCAAATCATAACTATAGGGTGGACCATAACTGACATTAAGGGTATTAGCCCTTTTACATGTATGCACTGGATTCTTTTGGAACCATCAAGGGAATCACAAAGAAGATTGAACCCTCTGATGATGGAAATGGTGAAGATGGAGATCTTGAAGTTGTTTGATGTTCGTATAATCTATCCAATTTCGGATAGTAAGTGGGTGAGTCCAGTACAAGTAGTACCAAAGATAACTGGGATTACAGTGGTTAAAAATAAGAATAATGAGTTTGTTCCTACAAGAATTCAAAATGGGTGGTGAGTACATTGATTATAAGAAGATAAATGCTGTTGCACGTAAGGATCCCTTTCCACTCCTATTTATAAATTAGATGCTTGAATGACTTATAGGACGATCTCACCGCTGCTTTCTTAATTGATATTCAAGTTATAACCAAATTGTGATTGCTCTAAAGGATCAGGAGAAAACAACTTTCACATGCCTATTTAGTACATTTACCTATAAAAGGATGTTGTTTAGACTCTACAATGCCCCTTCAACCTTTCAAAGATGTATGGTAAGTGTTTTCTCTGAGTATGTTGAGCACATTATTAATGTCTTTATGGATGATTTTACAATCTATGTGGATTCATTTGATACATGTTTGGATAATTTGAATTGTGCTACTTGAACAATGCATCAAAACTATTCTTGTTATCAATTATTAAAAATGTCATTTTATGGTTAAACAAGGAATAGTTTTGGGACATTTGATCTCATCTAGAGGAATTGAGGTCAATAAAGCTAAGGTAGAAATTGTACGAAACTTACCCTACCCCACAAATGTGTGGGAGGTTCATTCTTTTCTTATACATGCAAGTTTTTATCTTAGGTTTATCAAAGACTTCATCAATATCTCAACAAGTCTCTATCATTTGCTACAAAAGGATGTGCCATTTGAGATTGATGAGGGATGTAAGTAAACATTTGACAAGTTGAAAGAACTTTGACTTCGGCACCAATCATTCAACCACCTAACTAGAGTCAACCATTTGAGGTTATATATGATGCCAGTCAAGTGGCAAGATGACTCATGCCATATACTACATTTCCCAGACACTTAGTCCAGAACAACGCAACTACTCCACCATAGAAAAGGAGCTTTTAGCTATTGTATTTTCTTTAGATAAATTTAGACCTTACTTGCTTAGTTTTAAAGTGATTGTATATTCTGATCATGCAAAATTTTGTTATCTTTTATCGAAGAAGGAAGAAATATCAAGACTCATTAGATAGATTCTCTTGCTTCAAGAGTTTGATTTGGATATCAAAGATAAGAAAAGTGTGGATAATTCATTGGACCACTTGAGTCAAGTTATGAAGGAAGAGGAGTCAATACCGTTGCAAGAGTTATTTCCGGATGAGCAACTACTTACTCTTCAAGATAAGGTACCCTAGTATGCTGATATTGTGAACTATCTAGTGAACCATGAAATACCTAATGACTTGAGTAAAGCTAAATGGAATAGAATAGAATAAAGAGTGATTCAAAATATTATATTTAGGATTATCCTCAATTAAGGAAGTATTGTTTTGACCAAGTGATTAGGAGATGTGTTCCTGAACATGAACGTCAATTTATTCTAAAATTTTGCCATTCATATGCTTGTGGTGGTCATTTTGGGCCTAATAATGTGATTTTTATTGGACAAATATATTTCGAGTTTCCTATATGTTCTGCAAAGCATTTGAATAGTGCTAGAAATAAGGTAAGTTATCCCATATAGATCAAATGCCTTTATCTCCAATCCTTGCATGTGAAAATTTTAATATATGGGGCATCGATTTTATGGGACCATTTCCTTCCTCTTTTGGTTTTCTTTACATTTTTTTGTGGCTGTGGATTATTAAATGGGTGGAAGCTAAAGCCAACAGGACTGACAATTCTAAAGTTGTTGCAGAATTTGTCAAGTAAAACATTTTTGCTAGGTTTGGAACACCGCGAGAATTAACTAGTGATAGGGTACTCATTTTTGCAATCGAATGGTGCAAAATCTTTTGAAGAAGTACCATGTCACTCACAAGGTGTCTAAAACCTACCATCCACAAACAAACAACCAAGCAGAGGTGTCAAACAGAGAAATTATGTCCATCTTTGAGAAAATGGTGAGGCCAAATTGTAAAGATTGGAGTTAACAACTTAATGATGCTCTTTGGGCATATAGGACCGCATACAAGACATCGATTGGCATGTCTCCATACCGATTAATTTATGAAAAGCCATGTCATCTTCTAGTGGAAATTGAGCACAAAACCTTTTGTCCATTAAATAATGCAATATAAAGATGGATGCAGCAGGTGAACATCATAAGGTGCAACTACAAGAATTTGAAGAGCTTAGGTTTGACTCTTATGAGAATGCAGAAATTTACAAGGAAAAGACGAAGCAATTTCATGATGAGCTGATTTTTAAGAAGAATTTTGTTGTTGGACAAAAAGTTCTTCTCTACCATTCATGGTTTAAGCTTTTCCTAGGTAAATTATGTTCCCGTTGGAGTGGACCTTTTGTTGTTACTAGTTTGTTTCTATATGGTGCATTTGAAATTGAAAGCTTATATAGGAACAAGAAATTCAAGGTCAATAGTCATTGGATAAAACCCTTCTGTGAAGGATTCCAAATGGAGGATGTGGAAGTGATACGGTTAGGAAACCTTACTTATGACGATTGAGCAACGTGCAGTAGAGCGAACAATGGTAAACAAAGGTTATATATGCTTAATTGATTGTATAATTTTTCAATAATACATAGTGATTAATGACATGAAATTGCCAAAGATACTCACTTTGACTCATATATGATTTTAGGCACAATTCAGAAGCAAAGAAGTTAAAGTGAGTCAAAAACATTATATTTGGGCCATTTTCCAAAGATTCACAATCCTTAGTCTTCTTGGAGCAAGAAGAAGAAAAGAAAATGAAAAGAAAAGAAGAATGAAGCATTAAAATGTCTCACGATTGTTTATTGCAAAACAAACTACTAGTTTTACACTTAAAACCACAAGTATATTGTCCGTAACTTGTAGTAAAAAGCAGATATCGATCCCACAATGATTGTGCTTAGGCACCACTTAATTCAAGTTGCTCTTTGTTTAAGAAACTGATTCAAACAAATTTAAATAGATAAGTAAAACAAAGACAAACTAAAGGTAAAAAGAAAAAACGAAACCAAAGCCAAAATTGTAAACTAAAACTTGGAGAAAACCAAGATTCAAAATTAGGACTTGTCATTATCCCTATTTACTCTCCTCCAGTTAACTGATTCAATTTATGCTTGGCTCAAGAATTCCTAAATTTTTAGCTACCCTCTCTCAAAGTGTAACTAAATGTCACTAGTTAAATAAATTAGGACTAACTTTAGGATCTCTCGATATGTAAAGCTTTTCCTAAACATTCAACTAGATATGAAGCTATCCTATAGGCAGAATATCAATCTATTGAAATCTCTTCCTAATAAATCAATAACTTGGTATCTATAGGTCTATTAAATGTGAACTCTCCTTGTACATTTAACACAGATTACTAAGCTCACTCTCTCGATTTGTTGCAAGGTTTAAGCTCAATAAATAACACAAACATTTATATCATTAAATCAACAACTCATAGTTCACAAATAGTTCAAACAACAAACCCAACAAAATATTTTAGTCACTCATAATTTCGTTAATATCCCCAACAACCAAACAATACATAATAAAGATGCTAGAAGAGAAAAAAACAAAATAAGAACTAAATGAAGCAAGCCCTTCCTCTTTTTTGCCCAAACCTGGAAAATCTAGAATTAGTGTGCTCTTTACCTAAGTGGAAATGAAAATCTTGATTGTCTACCTCTCTCTAGGTTCTCAATTAGTCTTTTAGCTTGAGGAGGAAAGTTTTCACGACCCTCTCTTGGCCTTAGGGATTTGTTCCCTTATATATCACAAGACAAGTCATAAAACCCTAAAAAAAGTGAAATCCGCGTGTCCATTCTTTATCTAGTTCCCACAATCGTGGGAATTATCCCTATGCTTCCCATGATCATGGGTTAATATGGCAGAAACATTCTGAAGAGATTTCCCACATTCCCACAATCATGGGAAACAGGCCCATTCCCACGATCGTGGGTTCTTATTCTATAGCTCCTCCACTTCTCTTCTCCTCTCTTGTTCCCTAGATAAATCATAAAGGTGGTCACCCTTAATTCCTATGCCAAAATGATCAATTCTTACCCTAAACCAATCATCAAACATAAAAGAACAACCATAAAGATAAAAGGAAACGAAAAAACACAAAATAAGTCCTAAAACACCATAATAATAACCTATTATGTAAGAAACACCTACCAAATACCTAGAAAAACACATTAATGGACAACTATCTACGACCATGCTGAAAATATTACACAACCGTGAGTTTGTGTGTCATGGTTATTCAACAATATGCATGGGTGTCTGATTGAGCCCAAGTTTATCATATAAATTGGCTACACTTTCATGGCTTTTAATGTGCTTTTTGACTCTTAATTCGTGATTCTTTGCTTAAATTAGTCCCTTGTAGTGAGCTTATATTTTATGCAAGTTGTTAGTGAAATTGTTGCAGGAGAAAAAGAGTCAAATGGATCAGAAGAGTCAACACGAAGCGGCACATAAAGAAGAACACACGTCGCGACGTGAAACCAGCATCTCGTCGTAGCGCATGAAGAGGAACGCATGTCGTGACGTGATACAAGATACACGTCGCAGCGCATCATCAAGTAACAGCACACTGTGGCACCAACTAATTAACATGTCGCGGCGAGCGATCCAGAAAGTACACACCGCGACGTCAAATGATCATCTCGCCGCTGCGAACAGTCGATCACCCGAACTCTAATTGGAAAATCCTCTCACTGTGCTGACCTGACCCGTCGACCCATCCTTTAAATTTTTGCCAAATTAGGTTAGAAGGGGCTCGGAAGTAGACAAAAACATTAGGTAGACAAGAGAGTATTCAGAGAGAAGAAAGAAGACAGAGACCTGTTGGACTCTATTTCTGGAGCCCAACATCGGACGCGGAAGCATAAAAATTGAACTTAGAGGAAAGACTTGGAAGTTGAAAATTTAGAAAATGAAAAGCCCCTCGGAAGCAAAATAGGGCGTTGTCGCGACGAGCACAAGCGAGAATTACGTCGCGGTGAACGATTTATCATTCATTGCGACGTACCTGCGATCGAATTGTGGTCGCGACGACCAAATGGGTCTCATCGCAACGTACAAAGCCGACCTCAAATAATGCAAACTTAACTCTTCTAAATGCAACCATCATCAATTCAAACCCAAAACAAAATTAACTTATACGAAAACTAAAGCAATCTTCCAAACTTTAAATGTAAATTTCATTAATAACAAAAGTAAGAGTTTTACAAAGCCTTAACGGCATTTCAAGCCATAATACATCATTTGAGTTCAAGAACCAAAATACAAAATACACTTGAACTAATAAAACTTGAAATGTGGCTAAAGCCTTGAATACCCAAAACTCTAACAAAAATACAAAAGTATGTCAATTCGGAGTGATGTCGTACTCTTGACCTACTCAATCCCTTGCTCATCACCTGAATAGGGGGAGGAGAATGGGGGAGAGATATAAAGCTCGTGGGAAACAATTTTACAACCATTAATATGCAAAACCATTGAAAGCTTATTTTCCATTGTAACAAAATTCACATTGTAATCACAAAGCATATAATTCTCAATCAAAATTTCAATAACCCAAAACAGGTATGCATCAATCTTGTCGATGTATCATGAACACTTATGCACATCCAAATGGTCTAGAAGGTCCATAAACAGAACGAGCTAGCACACTTCCCAAAAAAGGTCCTGTGTAGTCGTGAACAGAACAAGCTAACACAATCCTATATAGTGGTTTTGTGTAGTCGTGAACATGAGGGAGTCCTTGAAGAAGCTCCATGCCACTAGCGGGTAGGCGGGAGAAGCCTTTAGTCAAAGTACACTTGACAACAGAATGGACCAGACTAAACCCACATAACATGTATTTCATAATCTCGAAACTTGATCCTTTTCAAACATAGTATCCTTTCAGAAATCATTTTCATAATCTTTTCATAATTCATTAACACAATAAACTCATGTCAAGCACATAACATTTTCTCAAAGCATTCAAAGAGTTATAAAGCATGTTCATGAGGTAGTTGAAATCGTTTATTTCCATCATTTGAAAGAAAACATTAGTGGCTTATTACTTAATCATAAAATTGTAACCCACCTGAAATCCTTGCTTGTTACTTGATCAAAAGTGTCCTTTCCCTTGATCCTCTTTCCTCTCTAGCCTCACTTGGTTTCCTTAAACAATAAGCAAAAATTCCATTTAATTTGGTAAAGAAATCGGAAAGTCAAACTTTAACAACTTGAACTATAACTTGTGCTGAAACCAAAAGTCTATGCTCAACTTCCATCCACAATTGGAGATTCTTGGAGACTTAATTTAGACTTTATGCCTTCATACCAATTGTATCCCTATGTCTCTAGTTTATAAAAAATAAAAAATCACCTCATTTTAATATCTACAACAAACGTTATGCCCAAAATACCAAAGGATGTCAGAGCTGGAAAATTGACCCTCGCCGCGTGCACGTCGTGACGAGAAAATTGGGGCATGTCGCGACGTGCACAATTGCAGGTAGCGACGAGTGACCCTAAAATCGCCCAAAAATCTTTTTTTTTTCAACTTTCATCATCCATATACTTCCTATCTTTCAAATACAACCCATCTTAACCCTAAAACATCATTCTAACTTCATTTCTAAGCTCCTACAACCCAAAATTCATAAAAAAAAACACAACATAAACATTAACCCTAAAAGATTAAACCATTTGTTCAACAACTTTCCTACTTCATTCATCAACAACTTCTCACACATATTAAGCAATTATTTGAGTTTCATCTAACCAAGA
>JANZLC010024202.1:0-10435 GCA_026413385.1 Erythroxylum gracilipes
CGCATCTTCTGTGTTTTGCACATCTTCAGTGTTTTGCGCTTCTTCTGTGTTTTGCGCATCTTCTGTGTTTTGCGCTTCTTCTGTGTTTTTGCGCGTCTTCTGTGTTTTGCACATATTCTGGGTTTTGGCGCTTCTTTTGTGTTTTGCGCTTCTTCTGTGTTTTGCGCTTCTTTATGTGTTTTGGGCATCTTCTGTGTTTTGCACATATTCTGGGTTTTGGCGCTTCTTCTGTGTTTTGCGCTTCTTAATGTGTTTTGGGCATCTTCTGTGTTTTGTGCATATTCTGTGCTTTGGCGCATCTTCTGTGTTTTGCGCATCTTCTGTGTTTTGCGTATCTTCTGTATTTTGCACATCTTCAGTGTTTTGCGCATGTTTTGTGTTTTGCGCATATTTAGTGTTTTGGCGCATCTTTTGTGTTTTGCACATCTTCTGTGTTTTGCGCTTCTTCTGTGTTTTGCTCGTCTTCTCTATTTTGTGTTTTGCTCTTCTTCTATATTTGGCGCATCTTTTGTGTTTTGTGCATCTTCTGTGTTTTGCGCTTTTTTATGTGTTTTTTGCTTCTTCTGTGTTTTGGGCACCTTCTGTGTTTTGGGCATCTTCTGTGATTTGAGCATCTTCTATGTCTTGCGCTTCTTCTTTGTTTGGGGCATCTTCTGTATTTTGGGCATCTTCTTTATGTGTTTTGCGCATCTTCTGTGTTTTGCGCATCTTTTGTGTTTTGCGCTTCTTCTGTGTTTTAGGCATCTTCTATGTTTTGCGCATATTCTGTGTTTTGGAGCATCTTGTGTGTTTTGCTCATCTTCTGTGTTTTGCGCTTCTTCTGTGTTTGGCGCATCTTCTGTGTTTTGCGCATCTTCTGTGTTTTGTGCATCTTGTGTGTTTTGCGGATCTTTGTGTGTTTTGCACATCTTCAGTGTTTTGCGCATGTTTTGTGTTTTGCGCATATTTTGTGTTTTGGCGCATCTTTTGTTTTTTGCGCATCTTCTGTGTTTTGCGCATCTTCTGTGTTTTGGGCTTCTTTTGTATTTTGAGCATCTTCTGTGTTTTGCGCATCTTTAGTGTTTTGCGCTTCTTCTTTGTTTTGCGCTTCTTCTGTTCTTTTCGCATATTCTGTGTATTGCGCATCTTCTGTATTTTCTACTTCTTCTGTGTTTTGCACTTCTTCTGTGTCTTGCGCTCCTTCTGTGTTTTTCGCTTCTTCTGTGTTTTGCGCTTCTTGTGTGTTTTACGTATCTTCTGTGTTTTGGGCTTCTACTGTGTTTTGAGTATCTTCTGTGTTTTGCACATCTTCTATGTTTTGTGCATGTTCTGTGTTTTGCGCATATTTTATGTATTGGCGCATCTTTTGTGTTTTGCGAATCTTCTGTGTTTTGCGCATCTTCTGTGTTTTGCGCTTCTTCTGTGTTTTGCGCGTCTTTTGTGTTTTGGCGTCTTCTGTGTTTTGTGCTTCTTCTGTGTTTTGCGCTTCTTCTGTGTTTTACGCTTCTTTATGTGTTTTGGTCATCTTCTGTGTTTTGTGCTTCTTCTGTGTTTTGCGCTTCTTCTGTGTTTTACGCTTCTTTATGTGTTTTGGGCATCTTCTGTGTTTTACGCATATTCTGTGTTTTGGTGCATCTTCTTTGTTTTGCACATATTCTGTGTTTTGGCGCATTTGTGTGTTTTGCGCTTCTTCTGTGTTTTATGCATCTTCTGTGTTTTGTGCATCTTTATGTGTTTTGCGCTTCTTCTGTGTTTTGCGCATAATCTGTGTTTTGCGCATCAGTTTTGCACTTCTTCTGTGTTTTGCGCATCTTTATGTGTTTTGCGCATCTTCTGTGTTTTGCACATCTTCTGTGTTTTGCGCTTCTTCCGTGTTTAGTGCATCTTCTGTGTTTTGCGCATCTTCTCTGTTTTGCGCATATTTTCTGTTTTGGCGCTTTTTCCGTGTTTTACGTATCTTCTGTGTTTTGTACATCTTCTGTGTTTGGCGCCTCTTCTGTGTTTTCCGCATCTTCTGTGTTTTGCGCTTCTTCTGTGTTTTTGCGTGTCTTCTGTGTTTTAGGCATCTTTTGTGTTTTGCGGTTTTTCTTTGTGTTGCGCTTCTTCTGTGTTTTGCGGTTCTTTATATGTTTTGGGCATCTTCTGTGTTTTGCGCTTCTTAATGTGTTTTGGGCATCTTCTGTGTTTTGCGCATATTCTGTGCTTTGGCACATCTTCTGTGTTTTGCGCATCTTCTGTGTTTTGCGCTTCTTCTGTGTTTTGCGCTTCTTTGTGTTTTGCTCATCTTCTGTATTTTGCTTATCTTCTGTGTTTTGCACATCTTCAGTGTTTTGCGCATGTTTTCTGTTTTGCGCATATTTTGTGTTTTGGCGCATCTTTTGTGTTCTGCGCATCTTCTGTGTTTTGGTCTTCTTCTGTGTTTTGCGCGTCTTCTTTGTTTTGGGCACCTTCTGTGTTTTGCGCTTCTTCTGTGTTTTGCGCTTCTTTATGTGTTTTGGGCATCTTCTGTATTTTGCTCATATTCTGTGTTTTGGCGCATCTTCTGTGTTTTGCGCATCTTCTGTGTTTTGTGCATCTTTTATGTTTTAACCTTCTTTTGTGTTTTGCGCTTCTTTTATATTTGGCGTATCTTCTGTGTTTTGCGCTTCTTTATGTGTTTTGTGCTTCTTCTGTGTTTTGGGTATCTTCTGTGTTTTGGGCTTCTTCTGTGTTTGGTGCAACTTATGTATTTTGTTTATTTTCTGTGTTTTACGCTTCTTTATGTATTTTGCGCTTATTCTATGTGTTGCGCATCTTCTGTGTTTTGCGCTTCTTTTGTATTTTACTCATCTTCTGTGTTTAGGGTTTCTTCTGTCTTTTGCGCATCTTCTGTGTTTTGCGCATCTTCAGTGTTTTGTGCTTCTTATGTGTTTTTCGCATCTTCTGTGTTTTGCCCATCTTCTGTGTTTTGCGCATCTTCTAGGTTTTGTGCTTCTTGTGTGTTTTGCTCATCTTCTGTGTTTTAGGCTTCTTCTGTGTATTGCGCATCTTCTGTGTTTTGTACATCTTCAGTGTTTTGCGCATGTTTTGTGTTTTGGGCATATTTTGTGTTTTGGCGCATCATTTGTTTTTTACGCATCTTCTGTGTTTTGCGCATCTTCTGTGTTTTGCGCTTCTTCTTTGTTTTGCGTTTCTTCTGTGCTTTTCGCATATTCTGTGTATTGCTCATCTTCTGTGTTTTCTACTTCTTCTGTGTTTTGCGCTTCTTCTGTGTCTTGCGCTCCTTCTGTGTTTTTCGCTTCTTCTGTGTTTTGCGCATTTTCTATGTTTTACGCTTCTTGTGTGTTTTGCGCTTCTTGTGTGTTTTGCGCATCTTCTGTGTTTTGGGCTTCTACTGTGTTTTGTGTATCTTCTGTGTCTTGCACATCTTGTGTGTTTTGCGTATGTTCTGTGTTTTGCACATATTTTGTGTATTGGTGCATCTTTTGTGTTTTGTGAATCTTCTGTATTTTGCGCATCTTCTGTGTTTTGTGCTTCTTCTGTGTTTTGCGCGTCTTCTGTGTTTTGCGCGTCTTTTGTGTTTTGTGCTTCTTCTGTGTTTTGCGGTTCTTCTGTATTTTGCGCTTCTTTATGTGTTTTGGGCATCTTCTGTGTTTTGCGCATATTCTGTGTTTTGGCGCATCTTCTGTGTTTTGCACATATTCTGTGTTTTGGCGCATGTTGTGTGTTTTGCGCATCTTCTGTGTTTTTCGCTTCTTCTGTGCTTTGTGCATCTTCTGTGTTTTGTGCATCTTTATGTGTTTTGCGTTTCTTCTGTGTTTTGCGCATCTTTATGTCTTTTGCGCATCTTCTGTGTTTTGCGCATCTTCTATGTTTTGGGCATCTTCTTTGTTTTGCACTTCTTCTGTGTTTTGCGCCTCTTCCGTGTTTGGCGCATCTTCTGTGTTTTGCGCATATTCTCTGTTTTGCGCATATTTTGTGTTTTGCGCTTCTTCTGTGTCTTGAGCTCCTTCTGTGTTTTTCGCTTCTTCTGTGTTTTACACATCTTCAGTGTTTTCCGCTTCTTCTGTGTTTTGCGCATCTTCTGTGTTATGCGCTTCTTTTGTGTTTTTGCACGTCTTCTGTGTTTTGGGCATCTTCTGTGTTTTGCGCTTCTTTTGTGTTTTGCGCTTCTTTATGTGTTTTGGGCATCTTCTGTGTTTTGGCGTTTCTTTTGTGTTTTGCGCTTCTTAATGTGTTTTGGCCATCTTTTGTGTTTTGCGCATATTCTGTGCTTTGGCACATCTTCTGTGTTTTGCGCTACTTCTGTGTTTCGCGCTTCTTTGTGTTTTGCTTATCTTCTGTGTTTTGCATGTCTTCAGTGTTTTGCGCATGTTTTGTGTTTTGTGCATATTTTGTGTTTTAGCGCATCTTTTGTGTTTTGCGCATCTTCTGTGTTTTACGATTCTTCTGTGTTTTGCGCGTCTTATCTGTTTTGGGCACCTTCTGTGTTTTGAGGTTCTTCTGTGTTTTGCGCTTCTTTATGTGTTTTGGGCATCTTCTGTGTTTTACGCATCTTCTGTGTTTTGTGCATCTTCTATGTTTTAACCGTCTTCTGTGTTTTGCGCTTCTTCTATATTTGGCACATCTTTTGTGTTTTGTGCATCTTCTGTGTTTTGCGCTTCTTTATGTGTTTTGTGCTTCTTCTGTGTTTTGGGCATCTTCTGTGTTTTGGGCTTATTCTGTGTTTTGCGCATCTTCTGTATTTTGAGCATCTTCTGTGTCTTGCGCTTCTTCTGTGTTTGGGACATCTTCTGCATTTTGGGCATCTTCTATGTTTTGCGCTTCTTATGTGTTTTGCGCATCTTTTGTGATTTGCGCATCTTTTGTGTTTTGGGCATCTTCTGTGTTTTGCACATATTCTGTGTTTTGGCGCATCTTGTGTGTTTTGCGCTTCTTTTGTGTTTTGGGCTTCTTTATGTGTTTTGCGCATCTTCTGTGTTTTACGCATCTTCTGTGTTTTTCGCTGCTTCTGTGTTTTGGACATGTTCTCAGTTTTGCGCATATTTTGTGTTTTGGCCCATTTTGTGTTTTATGCATATTTTGTGTTTTCGCCCATTTTATGTTTTGCGCTTTTTCTGTGTTTTGCGTATCTTCTGTGTTTTGCGCATCAGTTTTGCGCTTCTTCTGTGTTCTGCGCATTTTTTGTGTTTTGCGCATATTTATGTGTTTTGCGCATCTTCTGTGTTTTGCTCATCTTCTATGTTTTGCGCTTTTTCTGTGTTTTGCGCATCTTCTGAGTTTTGTGCTTCTTCTGTGTTTTGCGGGTCTTCTGTGTTTTGCGCGTCTTCTGTGTTTTGTGCTTATTCTGTGTTTTGCGCTTCTTCTATGTTTTGCGCTTCTTTATGTGTTTTGGGCATCTTCTGTGTTTTGCGCATATTCTGTGTTTTCGCGCATCTTCTGTGTTTTGCGCTTCTTCTGTGTTTTACGCATCTTCTGTGTTTGGGGCTTCTTCTGTATTTTACACATCTTCTGTGTTTTGCGCATCTTCAGTGTTTTGCGCTTCTTCTTTATTTTGCGCTTGTTCTGTGCTTTTCGCATATTTTGTGTTTTGCTCATCTTTATGTGTTTTGCGCTTCTTTTGTGTTTTGCGCATCTTCTATGTTTTGCGCATCTTCTATGTTTTGCGCATCTTCTGTATTTTGCGCTTCTTCTGTGTTTGGCGCATCTTCTGTTTTTTCTGTTTTGCGCTTCTCCTGTGTTTTGCGCTCCTTCTGTGTTTTGCGCTTCTTCTTTGTTTTGCGCATCTTCTGTGTTTTGCGCTACTTTTGTGTTTTGGACATCTTCTCTGTTTTGCGCATATTTTGTGTTTTAGCCCATTTTGTGTTTTGCGCTTCTTCTGTGTTTTGGGCATCTTCTATATTTTGCGCATATTCTGTGTTTTGGCGCATCTTCTGTGTTTTGCTCATCTTTTATGTTTTGCTCATATTTTGTGTATTGGCGCATCTTTTGTGTTTTACAAATCTTCTGTGTTTTGCGCATCTTCTGAGTTTTGAGCTTCTTCTGTGTTTTGCGCGTCTTCTGTGTTTTGCGCGTCTTCTGTGTTTTGTGCTTATTCTGTGTTTTGCGCTTCTTCTATGTTTTGCGCTTCTTTATGTGTTTTGGGCATCTTCTGTGTTTTGCGCATATTCTGTGTTTTCGCGCATCTTCTGTGTTTTGCGCTTCTTCTGTGTTTTACGCATCTTCTGTGTTTGGGGCTTCTTCTGTATTTTACACATCTTCTGTGTTTTGCGCATCTTCAGTGTTTTGCGCTTCTTCTTTATTTTGCGCTTGTTCTGTGCTTTTCGCATATTTTGTGTTTTGCTCATCTTTATGTGTTTTGCGCTTCTTTTGTGTTTTGCGCATCTTCTATGTTTTGCGCATCTTCTATGTTTTGCGCATCTTCTGTATTTTGCGCTTCTTCTGTGTTTGGCGCATCTTCTGTTTTTTCTGTTTTGCGCTTCTCCTGTGTTTTGCGCTCCTTCTGTGTTTTGCGCTTCTTCTTTGTTTTGCGCATCTTCTGTGTTTTGCGCTGCTTTTGTGTTTTGGACATCTTCTCTGTTTTGCGCATATTTTGTGTTTTGGCCCATTTTGTGTTTTGCGCTTCTTCTGTGTTTTGCGCATCAGTTTTGTTCTTCTTCCGTGTTTTGTGCATTTTTTGTATTTTGCGCATATTTATGTGTTTTGCCCATCTTCTGTGTTTTGCTCATCTTCTGTGTTTTGCGCTTCTTCTGTGTTTTGCGCTTCTTTTGTGTTTTGCGTTTCTTCTGTGTTTGGCGCATCTTCTGCGTTTTGCGCATCTTCTGTGTTTTACGCATCTTTTCTATTTTGCGCATATTTTGTGTTTTGTCGCTTCTTCCGTGTTTTACGTATCTGCTGTGTTTTGTGCATCTTTATGTGTTTTACGCTTATTCTGTGTTTTGCGCATCTTCTGTGTTTTAAGCATCTTTATGTATTTTGCGTTTTTTTTGTGTTTTACGCATCTTTTATGTTTTGCGCATCTTCTATGTTTTGCGCATCTTCTGTGTTTTGCGCTTTTTCTGTGTTTGGCGCATCTTCTTTGTTTTGTTCATCTTCTGTGTTTTGTGCTTCTTCGGTGTTTTGTGCTTCTTCTGGGTTTTGCGCATCTTCTGTGTTTGATGCATCTTCTGTGTTTTGGGCTTCTTCTGCGATTTTCGCATCTTCTGTGTTTTGCGCATTTTTTGTGTTTTGCGTTTCTTCTGTGTTTGGTGCATCTTATGTATTTTGTTTATCTTCTGTGTTTTACACTACTTTATGTATTTTGCCTTTATTCTGTGTTTTACGCATCTTTTGTGTTTTGCGCTTCTTCTGTGTTTTGGGCATCTTCTGTAGTTTGCGCATATTCTGTGTTTTGACGCATCTTCTGTGTTTTGCGATTCTTCTGTGTTTTACGCATCTTCTGTGTTTGGGGCTTCTTCTGTATTTTACGCATCTTCTGTGTTTTGCACATCTTTAGTGTTTTGCGCTTCTTCTGTATTTTTCGCATCTTCTGTGTTTAGCCCATCTTCTGTATTTTGCGCATCTTCTAGGTTTTGCGCTTCTTGTGTGTTTTGCGCATCTTCTGTGTTTTGGGCTTCTTCTGCGTTTTGCGTATCTTCTGTGTTTTGCACATCTTCGGTGTTTTGCGCATGTTTTGAGTTTTGCGCATATTTTGTATTTTGGCGCATCTTTGGTTTTTTGCGGATCTTCTGTGTTTTAAGCTTCTTTTGTCTTTTGAGCATCTTCTGTGGTTTGCGCATCTTCAGTGTTTTGCGCTTCTTCTTTATTTTGCGCTTTTTCTGTGCTTTTCCCATATTCTGTGTTTTGTGCATCTTCTGTGTTTTCTGCTTATTCTGTGTTTTGCGCTTCTTTTGTGTCTTACGCTCCTTCTGTGCTTTTCGCTTCTTCTGTGTTTTGCGCATCTTCTATGTTTTGCACTTCTTGAGTGTTTTGCGCATCTTCTGTGTTTTGGGCTTCTTCTGTGTTTTGCGTATCTTCTGTGTTTTGCACATCTTCTGTGTTTTGCGCATGTTCTGTGTTTTGCACATATTTTGTGTATTGGCGCATCTTTTGTGTTTTGCGAATCTTCTGTGTTTTTCGCTTTCTCTGTGTTTTGCGCTTCTTTATGTATTTTGGGCATCTTTTGTGTTCTGCGCATATTTTGTGTTTTGGAGCATCTTCTGTGTTTTGCGCATCTTCTGTGTTTTGCACATCTTCAGTGTTTTGCGCTTCTTCTGTGTTTTGAACATCTTCTGTGTTTCGCGCCTTTTCTGTGTTTTTGCGCGTCTTCTGTGTTTTGGGCATCTTCTGTGTTTTGCGCTTCTTTTGTGTTTTGTGCTTCTTCTGTGTTTTGCGCTTCTTTATGTGTTTTGGGCATCTTCTATGTTTTGGCGCTTCTTCTCTGTTTTGAGCTTCATAATGTGTTTTGCGCATATTCTGTTCTTTGGCGCATCTTCAGTGTTTTCCACATATTCTGTGTTTTGCGCATCTTCTATGTTTTGAGCTTCTTTGTGTTTTGTGCATCTTCTGTGTTTTGCGCATTTTCTGTGTTTTGCGTATCTTCTGTGTTTTGCATATCTTAAGTGTTTTTTGCATGTTTTGTGTTTTGCGCATATTTTGTGTTTTGGCGCATCTTTTGTGTTTTGCGCATCTTCTGTGTTTTGCGCATCTTCTGTGTTTTCTGCTTCTTCTTTGTTTTGCGCTTCTTTTGTGTCTTACGCTCCTTCTGTGTTCTTCGCTTCTTCTGTGTTTTGCGCATCTTCTTTGTTTTGCTCTTCTTGTGTGTTTTGCGCATCTTCTGCGTTTTGGGCTTCTTCTGTGTTTTGCGTATCTTCTGTGTTTTGCACATCTTCTGTGTTTTGCACATCTTCTGTGTTTTGCGCATATTTTGTGTATTGGCGCATCTTTTGTGTTTTGCGAATCTTCTGTGTTTTGCTCATCTTCTGTGTTTTGCGCTTATTCTGTGTTTTGCGCGTCTTCTGTGTTTTGCGCGTCTTCTGTGTTTTGTGCTTCTTCTATGTTTTGCGCTTCTTCTGTGTTTTGCACTTCTTTATGTATTTTGGGCATCTTCTGTGTTTTGCGCATATTCTGAGTTTTGGCGCATCTTCTGTGTTTTGCGCATCTTCTGTGTTTTGCACATCTTCAGTGTTTTGCGCTTCTTCTGTGTTTTGCGCTTCTTCTGTATTTTTGCGCGTCTTCTGTGTTTTACGCTTCTTCTGTGTTTCGGGCATCTTTTATGTTTTGCGCTTCTTTATGTTTTGTGCATCTTTTGTGATTTGCGCTTCTTTGTGTTTTGTGCATCTTCTGTGTTTTACGCATCTTCTGTGTTTTGCGTATCTTCTATGTTTTGCGCATGTTTTGTGTTTTGCGCATATTTTGTGTTTTGGAGCATCTTTCGTGTTTTGCGCATCTTCTGTATTTTGCGCTTTTTCTGTGTTTTGTGCGTCTTCTCTGTTTTGGGCAACTTCTGTGTTTTGCACTTCTTCTGTGTTTTGCGCTTCTTTATGTGTTTTGGGCATCTTCTGTGTTTTGCTCATATTCTGTGTTTTGGCGCATCTTCTGTGTTTTTCGCACCTTCTGTGTTTTGTGCATCTTCTATGTTTCAAGCTTCTTTTGTGTTTTGCGCTTCTTTTATATTTGGCGCATCTTTTGTGTTTTGTACATCTTTTGTGTTTTGCGCTTTTTTATGTGTTTTGTGCTTCTTCTGTATTTTGGGCATCTTCTCTGTTTTAGGCTTTTTCTGTGTTTTGGGCATCTTCTGTGATTTGAGCATCTTCTGTGTCTTGCGCTTCTTTTGTGTTTGGGACATCTTCTGTATTTTTGGCATCTTCTATGTTTTGTGCTTCTTATGTGTTTTGGGCATCTTTTGTGATTTGCGCATCTTCTGTGTTTTGGGCATTTTCTGTGTTTTGCACATATTCTGTGTTTTGGCGCATCTTGTGTGTTTTGTGCATCTTCTGTCTTTTGGGCTTCTTCTGTCTTTTCCACATCTTCTGTGTTTTATGCATCTTCAGTGTTTTGCGCTTCTTTTGTGTTTTGCGCTTCTGTGTTTTTTGCATCTTCTATGTTTTGCACAATTTCTGTGTTTTGAGGATCTTCTGTGTTTTCTGCTTCTTCTGTGTTTTGCGCATTTTTTGTGTTTTGCGCATCTTCTGTGTTTTGCGCTTCTTCTGTGTTTTGAGCTTCTTCTGTGTTTTGCGCTTCTTCTGTGTTTTGCGCATCTTCTGTGTTTTGTGCTTCTTCTGTGTTTTGCGCATCTTCTGTGTTTTGCGCATCTTCTGTGTTTTGCCCATTTTTTGTGTTTTTTGCATTTTCTTTGTTTTGCGCTTCATCTGTGTTTCTCCACTTCTTCTGTGTTTTTTCCTTCTTCTGTGTTTTGCGCATCTTCTGTGTTTTGCGCTTTTTCTTTATTCTGCCCTTCTTCTATGTTTTGCGCTTCTTCTGTGTTTTGCGCATTTTC
>JANZLC010024203.1:0-10435 GCA_026413385.1 Erythroxylum gracilipes
CTCTTCATTCTTTTCTTCTAATCCTACAACACTTAAGCCCATATCTATTATCACTTAGGCCCACTAGTCTTTTATAATTCAACTAATACATTAAATTCACCTAACACATCTAATTCATTTATTTCTCAATTAATACATGCTAACTTACTCATTTAATTTCATATGCTAATTAATGCTATCATGCTTATTAATTACTAATTTAATTGAATCTAATCATGCTTAAAATTCGGGGCTAACACTTTCTCTGGTTATCATCAGATACAAATGAGTCTCAAAGACGGAGAAAAAATAGCTTTTATAACTGACCAGGGCACGTATTGCTAGCAGGTGATGCCGTTCAGTTTGAAAAATGTAGGGGATACTTATCAGCGGCTCGTTATGGAAGTTTTTAAGAAACAGATCGATCGAACAGTTGAGGCTTATGTGGATGACATGGTAGTCAAAAGCAAGACGGCCGCCGAACATGTGGAGAATCTCAAAGAAGTCTTCCTGACCCTCAATAAGTTCCAAATGAAGCTGAACCTAGAAAAATGCATCTTTGGTGTGGCGTCTGGGAAATTCCTAGGATTTATGATTACTCAGCGGGGGATTGAAGCAAACCTAGAAAAGATCGAAGCTATCGTCCAGATGCCCTCACCGCGATGCTTAAAAGATGTTCAAATAATGACAAGACGGATAGTTTCTCTGAGCAGATTCGTCTCTAGGATGGGGGATAAGTGCCTCCCATTTTTCAAATTTCTAAGGAAGGCGGACATGACCCGTTTCCAATGGACGGATGAGTGCGAGAGAGCATTCCAGCACTTGAAACAATATCTGACCAGTCCACCCATTTTGCAGAGCCCCATTGAGGGGGAGAATTTGATCATTTATCTGACAGTTACAGAGGGGGCGATCAGCGCAGTTCTCGTTCGACCGGACGGCAACGAACAATTCCCAGTCTATTATGTCAGTAAGGTTGAATGGGCCAGAAATGCAGTATACACCCATTGAGAAGTTAGCCCTATCACTGATAACTGCAGCACGAAAACTCAGGCCCTACTTCCAAAGTCACTCAATTGAGGTATGGACCAATCAACCTCTCAGGCAATGTTTGCAGAAACCCGAAACCTCTGGGCGGTTGGTAAAATGGGTGGTAGAGTTGGGAGAGTTTGATATACACTATAAACCATGAACAACGATTAAAGCCCAAGTATTGGAAGATTTCGTTGCAGAAATGAGTCAACCTAACGGGCAGAACGAGCAACGCCCTACTTGGAGTTTATTTGTTAATGGGTTGTCCAACGCTGATGGATGCGGAACAGGAGTGATCTTGATCAACCCACACCAAGAAGAAAAGGTGGAGTATACTCTCCGATTAGAATTTAGAGCATCCAATAATGAAGCGGAATATGAAGCTTTAATAGTTGGTCTTCAGTTGGCAAGAGAGATGGGGGTAAAATATTTGAAGGTTTACAACGACAGTCAAATAGTGGTCGGTCAAGTTACTGGGCAGTATGAGGCAAAAGGGAACAATATGACCAAGTATTTGGAATTGGCAAAATAAGAGTTAAGTAATTTTGAAGAATGCTCAGCCAGCAGGATAGAGAGTATGCAAAATTCTCAGGCAGACGCGCTTTCCAAGATAGCTTCTGATCAAAATGCAAGGAATAACATTATGGTCGAGCGACTTGACCGGCTTAGCATTCAGAAAGCCAGGGAAGTCCTCGAAGCAGATGTTGAACGATCAAGTAGGATGGAGCCGATCAGATAATACCTTCTTAAGGGAACACAGCCGGAGGAAGCCCTGGAAGCCAAAAAACTAAGGGTAAAGGCGGTTAAATATGTGATTGTTAATGACACCTTGTACAAGCGTTCTTTTGACTGGCCGCTATTACGTTGCTTGAGCGAAGAAGAGGCAGAACGAGCAATGGCTGAAGTTCATGAAGGAAGTGCAGGAATCACTTAGGAGGAAGAATGTTGGCTCATAGGTTGATCAGACAAGGGTTTTATTGGCCGACAATGAAGAAAGATTGTCAAGAGAAGGTTAACTGATGTGAGGCCTGCCAGAGGAACAGTAACTTGTCTCATCAATCGACCGAGCAGTTGAAAATTGTGAGTCATCCCATCTCCTTTGCTCAATGGGGAATGGACATTCTAGGTTCTTTTTCTCTCGGTCCTGGGCAGAAAAAGTTTTTAATAGTGGCAGTTGAATACTTCACTAAATGGGTAGAAGCGGAAGCGGTCGCCACCATTACTGAGCAGAAAATTGAAACCTTCGTACGTAAGAATATTTTCAGTTGTTTTGGGATGCCTATGGTTTTGGTTACAGACAACGGTCGGCAGTTTGATAATGACAAGTTCAAAGACTTCTGTCACCGACTGAAGATAAGACTCCAATTGACTTCAGTGGCTCATCCTCAAATCCACGGTCTTGTGTAGAACACCAACAAGAAGATAATGAGCGTACTCAAGAAGCACTTAGATGGACGTAAGACTTGGGTAGATGAATTAGATGAAGTGTTGGGGGCATACAAAACAACCCCAAAAGGAGCCACAGGAGAAACACCATTCAGAATGACCTTTGGGGCAGAGGCCTTAGTTCCAGTAGAAGTAGTACTGCACAACCAGAGAGTCTCGAGTTATGAAGAAGAAAGGAATAATGAAGCTTGCAGGGCAGAACTTGTACTTCTCAGTGAAGACAGAGATAAGGCAGTCGTTCGTTCAGAAGCCATCAAATAAAAAGCAATCAAGTTTTACAACAAAAGGGTAAGGCCGAGCGACATAAAGATCAGTGGTTATGTTCTAAGAAAGGCCAAGGCAGCTGGTAAACATCCTGGAAAGCTCGGTCAGACATGGGAAGGACACTATCAAGTGGTCAAACTAGTCGGATAAGGCTCTTACATCCTGTGCGACACGAACGGCAAGATTCTACCAAAGCCCTGGAATTCTCAAAACCTGAAGACATTTTACCAATAGATAAGCTTTATTTCAGTTCACCTATTTCTTTGTTTTGTACTTTATTATTGTTTATGCACTTGTACATGCAACTTGTGGGTACCTTTTTCTTGTCCCTATCAGTCAGGTTTTTTAATGGCTCACGCCCTTATCATCATCAATAAAGGGGTTTCAAACTTCTCAGCAAGAAAAATCTCATTAAATTGGGCAAAGAGGAGAACATTCTATTAACTGATTGTCATTGACAATGCTCAGCCAGGTTGCCAAAACCGAATCTTGGAACCAGGCGATACCAAGAAAACAATCTTGGATCGCTCGACCTCGACATCGCTCAGCCAAGTTGCCAAGACTGGATCTTGGAACTAAGCGATACTAAGAAAACAATCTTGGATCGCTCGGCCTCGACATCGCTTGGCCAGGTTGCCAAGACTGGATCTTGAAACCAGGCAATACCAAGAAAACAATCTTGGATCGTTCGGCCTCAACATCAATCGGTCAGGTTGCTAAGACCGGATCTTAGAACTAGGCGATACTAAGAAAACAATCTTGGTGGATCGCTCGGCCCCAGCATCGTTTGGCTTCAGGATCATTCATCCACGATCCTCTCGAACCTCAATATCGATCGATATGCATCGAATGCACTAGTTCGCTGCCTATAATTTAAAAAGACAGTCCAATCTTAACACACCAAATAAAGAAGACAACGGAGGTCAAAAATAAGAAAGGTTTTATATCTTTAAATATTTGTTCTGGTCATAAGCCTGACCAGATGAGCTTTAAAGGTCCTAACAAACACGCTACTTTGGCCCTTAGTTAGATCAGCTGGAGGAGTAGTTTTAGAGGTCCAGTAGCTCATCCGGCAATGTCTCTTTTTCCTTCTCATCTATCTCCTTTACCTCCTCAAGTGAGAGGCCGAGCTCTGAGGGAAGCATTGGCTCGGCAAAATCTTCAAATGAAGGACCCTCTGACCCATCAAGGATGAGAATGCTATGGCAGTTTCTTAAAATGGAAAGAGCTAAATCGCAAGCAAATTCTTTACATTCATCGTTTAAAAACCGATCTTTCCATCGCTTGATTGCCTCAATCCTTTGCTCTTTGACAGATCTTTTTAGCTCAAGCAGTTTCCTCTCAGCCTTTGCTCTCTCCACCACCGCTTCGTGGCAGTCACGGAGGAACTTCAGACGGAGCTCTTGTTCCATAGTTGCCTTGGCGTCGGCATTGCGAACTTCCTCCCTTAGGTCCTCATTACTAAGCTGCAATGCTCGGTACTTTTCTTCCAGCTCATCCCTGGACGCAACCACTCAGTTTTTCTCCTCCTCCATCGAAACAAGTTGAGCTCTCAAAAAGCTCTTCTCATCCTCCAAAATGCTCTTCTCCTCCTCCGCCGAAGCAAGTTGAGCTCCCAAAACTAGGCGTGAGCATTCGGGTAATTCGAGCCGAAATTTCACTGTTCGGGCCCTACCTGAATTACCTGAATTTGTTTTCATCTTATCTGGCCCGAACCCGAATATTTTCTTACCCAAGCTTACCCGACCCGAATTACCCAAAATTTTGTTTGGCTTTACCCGAATTACCTGAAGTTATTTTTTATATAATTTTTTAAAAAAAATCCCAAAATTTTGTATTTTTATAACCTAATTCGGATAATTGGGCCGGCCTGAAGTTTTTTGGAGTTACCCAAAATACCCAAAATTTGAAATTTTTTTACCTGAATTAATTCGGGCCGAGCTGGGTAATCGGGCTGGCCCGAATAATGCTCACCCCTACCTAAAACGTTCTTCTCTTCCTCCGCCTCTACAAGTCGAGCTCTCAAATCGTTGACCTGACCAAGAAGATTTTTAATCTCCTGGTCCATCGATCGGGTGACTTTAGCAAACTTGTCGATACGTTGATACATGCCAGAGGCGAACGCCAGATCCTGTGATGAAGAACTTTGTTAAAAAAAAGGATAGAGAGAAGGGGGTGGAAGTTACCCTTGCGCAGCCACGTACGAGACTATCCATCATCTCCTTGTCGTACGAGACTATCCATCATCTTCAAGGAAGGTTTGGCGACTTTACGCTGGCCTTTGGATTTGGGGGAACTAGAAGACGAGGCCATATCCTTGAGTTTCACCATGGCTGCATAATTATAGAAGCGGGTCAGAAATCGAAACTAATACTCATGAATGCAGTAAGCAGTTAAATTACAAGGAGTCGACTAGAAGGGGCAGTCTCCTCCCCTAGCCTGTTAATGCGAGGCAGGGGATCAATTAAAAAGGCATATGCCAATGCCCCTCCAAGATACCCCAAAATAAGATGGTCGAAGGCATATCGATCGAGCGCCTTAATTTGGTCGATCACTTCCCATTCCTTTCTAGTAAAGGGCAAATCGGAGATGTCATTTCATCGCTCGTTCAGGGGATATCTCCATGGCCTGGATTCATGGGTAGATCCTGGGAGACGCACAAAGAAGTACTTCGTGTTCTAGGCCTTGATTGCTGAGGCTATTCCAGCCGGACGATATATTGCATCTTTATATTGGAAATGAGGGATCCCGGCCTCGATGCTTGAGCTTTGATTCATCCTCAAAAAATGACGCAGAATATCGACTGATGGGGGACACCTGAAATGATGGCACAGCAGAGCCAAATCGTTAATGAACCTTAACCATTCGGGGGAATCTGACTCGGCCTTAATTGGTAGGCGCAACATACCTCATCGATGATAGGGGCGTACGGAAGCTTCATACCACTGACCAAGAAAAAGTTGTCTAAAACAACAAAATGGTCTCCCATACTGCTATAAATCCGTTCGTTCTTGCTGGCCAACCTAGGTCCCCAAGACGGAGGGATATTATTTTGATGATCGATCGGCTCAATTCCCTTTCGGTCATCGTCGATTGGTCGCTCAGTGGCTTCTCAACGACTTGCCCATCTTTCCGGTCACTCGCCCTGACTTCTTCATTTCCCTCTATCTCCGGCGCTTCATTACCACTAGCCTCCAACACCTCCACCATTTCCGCCGCTATCTCCAGCGGCCCAATAATTTGTAAAGCACTTTCGACAGCCAGTTCCCGATGAAGCTCCCTCTGGACTGTATCTACCTTTTCGTTGAGCCCCGCAAATGCTTGCAGTGAAGGCTGGCGAGGAGACGATGAAAAAGGAGAGGAGGAGGTGGCTTCATCCCTAAGTCTAAGTTCACCTCTAGGGCTAGTCGACGACATGGTTACTGAAAAGGAAACTTACAGGACGAGGAAAGAAGAAAGGACGTACCTAGTTTGGTGACTGAAGTTGGGAATGTAGACGGTGGTGAAAAGGAAATTCCGGTGACTGCAAGCGAAGAGATGGAGAATAGAGAGAACGCAAGTTGGAGAATCGAACACGCAAGAAATGGGAGTGAAGGAAGTCTATCGACCCCAAGCAGTTATCACCAAGAGCAACTGAACGGGCGCACCAATCGAAGTCGGACGCGTGGAAAAATCTAAGCCATGCGATCTAAGGTTATCAGATACCCAGAGCAGCGCAGCAATTGAAAGGACGGGACCCAGAACCAGGGGCGGATCCAAAATTTTTTTTGAGTGGGGCCAAAATTTTATTTTTAATGAGAGCAAAATTTTAATGGAAGAAATTTTTTTTAATGGGGGCAAAACTTAAAATAATAATTTTTTCCATAAAATTTATTCAGAACAATGGGGAAATTTTTTGGGGGCAGTGAGGGTAAGCCGCCCTTGCCCGGAACGGCGCAGCAGTTGAAAGGACGCGACTCTTCTTTTCAAATTTTGAAAACTTGTCAAAGGACATGTGTCGTAAGTAATGATTAAACCTGGTGCTTTGATTAGGCGTCGACGTCCAATCGGTCGGCCCTATCACGAGCTATCATGCACTAGGCGATGACATCCGATCGATCGGCCCTATCACGAGCTGTCATGCACTAGGCGACGGCGTCCGACCGGTCAGGCCTATCACGAGTTGTCATGTAGACGAGTTGCACAATCCTCATGTACTCCATCGGTCCTTCTCCCCGATCAGACTCGAGGAGTAGGGGGCTTATGGTTGGGTCGGCCGTGTTAGGCCCAAGCCCAATCTTAGAACTGCGTATGGGTCGATCGGCCTATTCCCATATGTTGACCTAACTCCTACAGGTATTTATTATATAAGTTCATTATCTCATCATGATAAAGGTACGACTCTAGAACCCTGACATTCTCTATTCACAGCCACCAAAACCCTCACAAAAAGACTAACTTGAGAGTCAGAGGGGCCTACCGGCAGTCAACCCCTAGTGTGCCTTCTACTATTTTGCAGGTAATTCCTAGCTGGAGCTAAACGAATTCATGGATCCAAACAGCGGTGCCTAGCCTCACCAAAACCAGACATAACCAAATAATAAAAAATTATACGCAAGAAGACTTCAACTAGTGACATCTATTTTTAATAATACACATATGTAATGGATATCTAACTTGTCTTTACCCTAAAGCAAAACCATGAATATAGAAAAATCCATTAAGAATCTCCTATGGATCAGTTACCATAGAAATCACATACACAATAAGATGAAGTGTAATAAGGTGTGTCATCCCAAAAATGATGAAGATATAGGAATTCACTCTATCAAAGCTAACAATAACATATTACTTGCGAAGAGCATATGGAAATTATTGGTGGATAAAAAATCCTTATAGGTTAAATGGGTTTATATATACCAATCACCTACTAGGAGAAAAACATCTAAAGCTTTAAACCACCAATTAATTCATATTGGACACTCCAACAGATGATGAAGCTAAAGAATTAGCTGCATTAGAATATAATGAAGCTCATTGGTAATAGAAATGATACATACTTTTGGCATTATAATTAGCATAAGTTTAGACCATTGCTTAAGCTCGAACACTACCAACAGCTCAAGCATCTACTACCTTCTCAAACTAGGATAATGTGCATAACTGCAATCCTAACGTAACAAAACAGGATTTAATACAAATATACTACTATAAATGATCTTTATAACCCTCCTTTAAGAGGAATAAGTTCTTTCATGTAGAGTAGACTAATAGCTTTGTTATTCCTCTATCTATTAAAGAGCATATTATGCTTAAATTATGTAATGTCTTCATAATCGCCACATGGATGAAATCAAATTGAAAACATAAGAGTCTCAAATCGACCCCTTCCAAATGAATATTCTCTCATGGAATGGTCGAGGCTTGATAGACCTAATAAATGAAAATTTTTTCTTGACTATTTATATAGCATAAAATATTTTCTTAATTGTCCTATAGAAACTATGTTTAAGGTAAATAATTACAAAATCATTAGCCTTTTAGGAAAGCACTAGATTTTTATCTCCAATCACCAATCACATTATAATTGTAGGTTGGTTATTGCTTTTGAAACTGATAGGATCAAGGTGATTTATTATATTATTAATGATAAATTTATCCACTTATTAGTACAATTGCTGCAAGAGAATATCCATTTCTAAGTCCCTTTTTTTAAATTATTTTAACCTTACCTTTCATAGGATTCATTTATGAAGTAAGTTAAAGGTAATTGGCTCAATAATTAACTCTCAAATTATTCTTGGAGATTTCAATAGTATCATTCATCCTTTAAAAGCTAAATGAAATGCTTGCCTTTGTTGGACCCCAAACTTTTGGTGAAAATTAGAAATATTAAAATGAATTTAAATGAGTATTTTTGTATATGTATTGTGAAATAGATGTATTTACGCTTTAAGGAAATCGATGAGAAGAGAATTTATGGGTTTTGAAGACTTTGAGATTTGAGTAGATTTGGATGGTTTATAAAAGTTAAAGTGAATGAGTTGATTAAACTGGAAGTTAAAAATTTAGAAATAAAGAGTGAAAGTATGAGAATATGAAGAATTGAGAAAATTTTGACTTTTTGGGGATAAAAGTTGACTTTTTGATTTATTCAAAATTTGAGAAAATTATCTTCATGAAACTTGTAGTTTCTGTCGAGAGCTTTCTGTCGCCATAAAGTTTGATATTTTTTTATATCAGGAGTAAAAGTTATGATTAGTCAAAGTTTGTTTTGTAAAAATGTCTCTAAGTGTACATTTAGGTGTACTAGGTTTTGAGGCAACTCGTCGTACGGATTTAGTCTAAATTGGAGTAAGTGTTCTACATGAAAGTTGTAGCTTGTCTTTCAATATTTCCGACGCTATAAAGTATGTAATTTTTAGATGTGGAAATTGGGAGATATGAAATTTTAAAGTTTGGTGTTGGTATAGGATGAAAATTTCAGGACAGTAACTTTGATTTGGTTTTTGACCCCTTTTAAGGGGGAATTGATTTTCGAGTTCTTCATGGAAGTTGTAGATCTTCCTTCGATCTTTAAATTGACACCAAATTTGTCAAAATTGGAGTTCAGGATTAAGAGATATTATTTTTGTAAAATTCGGTTTTATATATATAGCTTTGAGTTCTGTTCTCTTGCTTTTAATCCGACCCCTGTTGTAATCTTTTGTTTATAATTCCTTCGTCCAACATCCGATTGATTTTGTTTTTAAAGCGTTGGATTCCTAAGACAATTATCTTGATCAGAATGGAAAATTATGATTTTTTATGAGATTAAAAGGAAAAAGATTGTTTGAACCAAACTAAGAGGATTGGTTAAAGGCTATGAGTTAGATAATTTTCTTAACACGGTTCAGTATTTTGTGAAATTCGTAATCTGTAGAAATCCAATTGAACTGATTCTTGAGGCAAAATAAAATTGAGACATGGGGCTACAAATCATGTAAAGGGATAAAAATTTAATTTATCCCTAAGGTATTCAATTTCTGGAGTAAAATTAGGCGTAAGGTCAGTCGTGGTTAAGTTCAGGTCTGAAAGTGTTTTGGTCATAACGCCTTCGTTTCTGAACTGATTTGAGCGGTTTTGGTGTCATTTTAAAGATGGGACATAGGGGAACATTTTTTTAGAAGAATGTTTTACTAAATTATATCATTTACCTGCTCAAAATCAGGAGGCAAGATGTCAGTTTTTCAAGAATATTTCAGGGGCAAATCTGGAAGTCCACTTAAAGACTTAAGTTTGAAGGCTTATAGGCAAGGGTCTTTCCGTCATTTACCATTCATTAAAGCAAGAAAGGAAGGGCTGTCGTTCTATTAAATATGGAGCACGATAGTTTTACAGAAAATGAAAGAAACGAAGAAGAAGAAGGAAAGAAAGAAGAGGGGATGCGTTGGTGGTGAAGAGAGAAAGGTAAGGTTTCGGATTTTTTAGGGTTTCAAGCTAGATTTGCGTTGATTTCAAGAGGGAGCAGCAGATTCATGACAATAAGGAGAAAAGGAATGAAAATAAGAAGAAGGAAGGGAGAGGTGTGTTCGGTGGAAGCAAAGAAGGAGAGAAGAAGAAGATTTTAGTGGAAAGCTAGGGATTTCATGGAAAAGAAGAAGAAATCAAGGGTTTCAAGGTTAGCTTTTCATCTTTTCATCTTGCTTATAAAAGAAATGGGTTGTTGTGTGAGAATGGAGAAAATCCTAGAGAG
>JANZLC010024204.1:0-10432 GCA_026413385.1 Erythroxylum gracilipes
GTTCATTTGGTTGACTATCACTTGTTCTTGGGTCACCTGAAATATGATAAAAAATGAACATACTTGTCACCTTCTTTTTCTGTATAGCACGCCTCATCTATGAGTTGCACTGCCTCTGCTATTTGATCTACGGACAGATCATTTAGTACCCCTTTTGGGTATAATTTCTACTTCCCCTTGTCCATATTGCGTACAATGGGACGTATTGGTTGAATATCAGGCACAATCTTTATCACCGTGCTCTCTGTTATCGGAAAAATAGTGTGCTTCTGTCTGGTTATTTGAGTAGGGTAAGGCTTCTTTCCTTCATCCCTTAAACGCTCACACGTACTCTTCTCATCATCATTTAACAAGTTCATGGTACTGTTATTCACCAAAATCGGTTGGAAATGTACCTTCACTAACCTTCTTGGGGTTTCCTTGATGATTATTGATGTACACTTCTTCTTCACAGGTTGTACTTTTTCAATCACTTTAATTTTCAAATCCTCTTTCCTCAGAAGTTGAGGTGTATCAACCTATTCCAGACTAAGTTCTGCTGATTGTTGAGAAGTATTCACTGGAACCAAACTGAGTTCTTCTGTTTGTTCGGTTTAAACATCAGTAGGAATAACCTTCTCTTGGCTAACTTTCTCAGCAGTAGAAGTAGTCTTCTTTTGACTAGGTTTCTCCGTCGTAGGAGTAGTCTTCTTCTGACTAGTTTTCTCCATCTTCTCTGCCTTAATCAGTATTGGAGATTTTTAAAATTTCTGCTTCACAAACTCCAATTTTCTCTTTCTCTCAGTCTCTTTAGCCTGTTTGGCTGTATCTTGGTTCAAGATTGAGACTAATGATCTTGTAGGTTGAGAGATGCTTGACTTATAGTCTTCTCTATGACTTATCTCTCTGGATTTCTTTTCCTCTTGTTGTCGCAAGGTTTGAACTCTGGGTGATCTTCTCGCTTGCTTCGGAATTTCACTCAGAAGTGTATCCCCTTTCCTCTTAAAAGCACCATCTTCAATAATCCGTACTCAGCTATTTTCCTTATGAGAAATCATCTTTTCTTTCAATGTTTCTTCTGATAATTTTCTCCTTCCTGTCATGGGCATCTTAACAGATTAAGATTGAGAACTTTTTGTAGGAGATTTGTCCTTGTTCGCTCCGCCTCAGTTCTTAAGACGATGCAGAACTAAGACGAAGCAGAAGGTCAAACTAAGATGATGAAAAGTCAAACTAAGATGAAGCAAACTAAGACGAAGAAAACTAAGACAAAGCAAAAGGTCAAACCAAGATGAAGCAAAGTCAAACTAAGACGATGCAGAACTAAGACGAAGGAAACTAAGATGAAGCAGAAGTCAAACAAAGATAAAGTAAAGTCAAACTAAGATGATGCAGAACTAAGACGAACCAAACTAAGAGGACGCAGAAGGTCAAACTAAGACGAAGCAAAGTCAAACGAAGACGATGCATAACTAAGACGAAGCAGAAGGTCAAACTAAGACAAAGCAAAGTCAAACTAAGACGATGTAGAACTAAGAGGAAGCAAACTAAGATGAAGGAAAATAAGACGAAGCAGAAGATCAAACTAAGATGAAGCAAAGTCAAACTAAGAGGATACAGAACTAAGACGAAGCAAACTAAGATGAAGGAAACAAAGACGAAGCAGAAGGTCAAACTAAGACGAAGCAAATTCAAGCCAAGATGTTGCAGAACTAAGACGAAACAAACTAAGAAGAAGGAAACTAAGACGAAGCAGAAGGTCAAACTATGACGATGCAAAACTAAGACAAAGCAAACTAAGACGAAGCAGAAGGTCAAACAAAGACGAAGTAAAGTCAAACTAAGATGATGCAGAACAAAAACGAAGCAAACTAAGATAAAGGAAACTAAGACGAAATAAAAGGTCAAAGTAAGATGAAGTAAAGTCAAACTAAGACGATGCAAAACTAAGACGAAGCAAACTAAGACGAAGCAAACTAAGATGAAGGAGAAGGTTAAACTAAAACAAAGCAAAGTCAAACTAAGATGATGTGGAACTAAGACGAAGCAAACTAAGACGAAGCAGAAGGTCAAACTAAGATGAAGCAAAGTCAAACTAAGACGATGCGGAACTAAGACAAAGCAGAAAAAAGGGCATAACTTTCTCTTCAAATATCAAATTAAGTTCATTCTTTGATCTTTTTAAAGAAGACTTCTAGACCTATAACTTTCATGAAGACCATATAAATGATTTTTACTTCTATAATAGTTAAAATTTCCAATTGATGTAGCTGTCCCAAAAGTCCACCCTAAGCAGCAACGCAAACTTCAAATGATCATAATTTTCCATTACGATATCCCAAACTTACGAACTTTATATCGTTGGAAAGCCGGAAAGATTATTTAAAACTTCTAAGGAGACAATGTTTACCAGTTCTACCTAGATCATTCCAGATTTTCCATTGAATACAAAACATAATTCCTCCCTTATGAAAAATTGAATATAGCAATGTCAGAACTTGAAAAGTCATAAACAAACATAATGTATATGTATTTCATTCGCATCAAAATAAGTGTTTTTCAACGCTTTACTGGTCATTTTAAGCCACCTTACAACATAATCCAAAATATAAACTTTTGTAAAAAAAATCATTTCTCAAAATGCAAATAAAGCCTTGTTCAACAAAGTCTAACTTCAAATAACAAAAAGTGAAAATTGAAGTGATGCCTTGATGCTCAACTCGATCAGTCGATATCTTGCTCATCGCCTGTGGATGGAAAGGAGTGGGGGTGAGATTAAAGCTCGTGGGTAATAATTTTATAATCGATAACAAGCAAAATCATTGTGAAAAACATTTTCATTGTAAAAACTCACATTAATACATAATATGTATACGTCAATGTTTTCGACATATCATAAACACATAAGCACATCGAATTGGTTCGGGTAGATCCAAAACAGAAAGTACTACACATTTCTGCATAATGGTCTTGCGTAGCCATGAACTTATAGGAGTCCATGAAGGAGGTCCATGCTACTAGCGGGTAGGTGGGAGAAGCCTGTTTGTCAAATTGCACTTGACTTAACTTAGGAGACCACTACAAACCCACATAACATGTATTTCATTACTTGCAAAACATGATGCCCATAGAGGCATATTTTGGAAACTTGTTTTCTTAGGCTTAACAACTTTTTAAAATCATTTTCATAATACACAAATATGCATAACATTCTCCAAAACACTTAAAGAACAGTACATGCACATTTAAAAGTAGTTGAAACTCACATATTTCCACTTCTTGAAAGAGTCATTAATGGCTTATTACTAAATCATAAAAATGTAACCCACCTTCGTTTCCTTGCTTGAAAAGTTGCTCAAATGTGCCTCTCCTCTTGCTCCTCTTACCTCTCTTGATTTTCTTCAACATTTACAAAAATCCCATATCACTAGACATTCAAATTGAAAAACCCAAAGAACCAACTACATGAAATTGATCCTGGAATACTTATACCCATACTTTTCCTAAGCTCTTTGAACCAAATACCCTTCAAAACTCCAAAAGATTAAAATCAACTTGCCTTAAATCTTCACTAAACAATGATTTTATTTACTCTAACGGAAGCTCTAATCTTCCTCTTCCTTTTTCCCTTCTTAAACACTCTCAAAATCCCTCTTGAAGGTTAAGAAAAATCAGAACCTAGCTTGCTTTTCTTTCTTTCTCTAACTCACGAAACTCTCTTCCTTCTTTCTTTAATTTCATTTTTTCTGTCTTCTAAATGCAAGACACCCCCTTTTCTTCTCGTTTACACCATTAATGATTGCATAAGGTCCCTTTTTCCCTTACTTTAATGCCTTATGGTTTTTAAACTTACATGACTTGCCACAGTTCGCCTTACACTCTCCCACTACTTTAATAGTTCAAAGCCATTAGCCCATGTCATATTATCTTACTCACATTAACATGCTAATCAATTCCGACATGAATGATCTAGCAAAACCTCAAAATTAATCTAATCATGCTTATAATAAAAAAATTAAGGGGACAACATTTCTCCCCCTCTTAAGAAAATTTCATCCTTGAAATTCTTACCTGGTTTGTTGAAGAGGTGTGGATACTTTTCCTTCATGGATTCCAAAGGTTTCCATGTGGCCTCTTCAATAGAGTGATTTCTCCACAAAACTTTGACCAGATGGACTGTCTTGTTCCTTAGGACCTTTTCCTTGGTGTCCAAAATCTCCACTGGAGGCTCCACATAAGTCAGATCATCTCTCAACTGAACTTCATTAGTCTGAATGATGTGGGATGGATCTGACCTATATCTCCTCAACATGGACACATGAAAGATGTCATGTATCTGTGACAACTCTGGTGGTAGCACCAACCTATAGGCTAGTGGTCCAATCCTCTCTACAATCTCATATGGGCCCACATATCTAGGACTCAACTTGCCCATCTCGCCAAACCTCTTGACTCCTTTCCAAGGAGATGTCTTAAGAAAGACTTTCTCACCAACCTCATACTGCATCTCCTTACGGTGTTCATCAGGATAACTCTTAATTCTATCTTATGCTGCCTTAAACCGTTGCTTAACTAAATTAACCTTGTCAACTGTCATCTGAATTAACTTTGGCCCTATCAATTTCCTCTCTCCTTCTTCATCCCAGCATATAAAAGTTCTACATCTCCTTCCATATAGTACCTCGTAAGAAGCCATCTGAATGCTCGAGTGGTACGAATTATTATAAGGAAATTTGATCAATGGCAAGTGCTCATCCCAAGCACCCCTAAAATCCATCACATATGCCCTAAGCATTCCTTCGAGGGTTTGAATGGTCCTCTCAGATTGACCATCTGTCTGGGGATGAAAAGCCATGCTAAAATTTAACTTGGTTCCGAGAGCTTCTTGCAAGCTTCCCCAGAATCTTGAAGTGAATCGAGGATCCCTGTCAGAGACTATTGAATTGGGAACCCCATGTAATCTTACTATCTCATCAATATACTTCTTTGCTAGCACATGTAGGGAATCAATTTGTTTGATTGCCAGAAAATGGGCTGACTTCGTCAACCGATCAACAATGACCAATATGGAATCATGCTTCCTACTAGTCTTAGGCAAACACATCAAAAAATCCATAGTTACCCTTTTCCACTTCCACTCAGGAATGGACAATGGCCTTTACTTGCCTGAAGGTGCCTGGTGCTCAGCCTTGACTTGCTGACACACTAGACAATTGCTCACATATTCTGCTACATCCCTCTTCTTGCCTTTCCACCAGAAATGTTCTTTTAAATCTCTGTACATCCTGATGTTACCTAGGTGCATGGCATAAGGTGCATTATGTGCCTCATCCAGTATTTCATCCTTTACTTCCTTGACATTCGGGATACAAAGTCTATTTTCTATAACCATAAGTCCATCATTCCTCACTACCACTTCAGATTTCTTGCCATTATGAATTTCTTCTCGGAGCTCACTCAATTCTGTATCCTGTGCATGTAACTCCTCAACTTTCTCCCTAAGTATTGGTCTTATTATGAAAGTAGCAATAATACATTCAGGTTCCTCCTGTTTCAGACTTATCCTAAGCTTAGTCATCTCCTCTAATAGCGGCAGATAAATTGTTTGAACATAAGCTATAGAGGATTTCCTGTTCAAGGCATCCGCTAATACATTTGCCTTCCATAGATAGTACTCAATCAATAGGTTATAATCCTTGAGCAACTCTAACTACCTTCTTTGTCTCAAATTCAACTCCTTTTGGCTCAACAAAAGCCTAAGACTTTTATGATCGGTGAAAATCTTCATCTGAACCCCATACAGGTAATGTCTCCAAATCTTCAAGGCAAAAACTATTGCTGCTAACTCCAGATCATGGGCTAGGTAATTTAGTTCATAAGGCTTTAACTGCCGGGAGGCATAAGCTATTACCTTATCTTCTTGCATCAACACACAACCTAAACCCTTCCTCGAAGCATCACTATATACTGTATAACCCTTATCTTCCATAGGTAAAATCAATACTGGAGCACTTGTTAATCTGCACTTGAGCTCCTCAAAACTTTTCCAGCATTCCTCACTCTAGATAAATTTCTGATTTTTCCTCAATAACTTAGTCATCGGAGTAACTATCATAGAGAATCCTTAAACAAATCTCCTATAATATCCTGTCAAACCTAGAAAACTCCTCATCTCTGTCACTGTCTTAGGTGCATGCCAATTTACCACTGCTTCAACTTTCCTTGGATCAACATGTACCCCATCTTTCAAAATCACATGCCTAAGGAATATGACTTTATAAAGCCAAAACTCATACTTGCTAATTTTGGTGTAAAGATCACTCATCCTCAATGTCTACAACACAATGCTGAGATGTTCATCACGTTCCCTTTCACTTTTGGAATATACTAGAATGTGATCTATAAACATTATGGCAAACTAATCCAGATACTCCTTAAAGACCCTATTCATAAGATCCATAAAAGCAGCTGGAGCATTGGTTAGTCTAAAAGGTATGACTAAAAACTCATAATGTCCATGCTGTGTCCTAAAGGCTGTCTTGCTTACATCAGACTCCTTGATTCTGAGCTGATGATAGCTTGATCTGAGATCAACTTTGGAAAAGACCCTTGCTCCCTGAAGCTGGTCAAACAGATCATTAATCCGAGGTAGAGGATACTTATTCTTAATAATCACCTTGTTGAGCCTCTGATAATCAATGCACATGTGCCATGTTCCATCCTTCTTCTTAACACATAGAACTGGGGCTCCCCATGGTGACGAACTCGGCCTTATGAACCCCTTCTCTAGTAGTTCTTTCAACTTTTCCTTAAGCTCCTTCAGCTCCACTGGAGCCATTCTATAAGGTGGTATCAAAATAGGTACGGTTCTGGGAATCAAGTCAATGGCAAACTCGATTTCCCTCACTGGTGGAAAAATAGGTAGATCCTCTGGAAACACATCTGGAAACTCCCTCGTAACTGGAAAATCTTCTAACTTCCCTTCGTTCCCATCAGTGTCCACAATATGCACAAAGAAGGCTTCACACCCCTTTCTTATCATCCTGTCAGCTAACAAAGCATAAATGATTCTTGCTGATGGTGTTTTCTTGACCCCTCTGAAAATGACCTTCTCACCATTGCCTATATCAAATTTCACCTCCTTAAGGCTACAATCTACCTTTACATGATACTTCTCTATAACATCCATTTCCAATATGACATCTAGCCCCTTTAACTCTAGGGGTAACAAGTCCACCACCAGTTGAGTATCCTCGATGAAAAGCTCACAATCTCTATACACTTGGCTTATAATCACATGCCTCCCTAAAGGAGTGCTAACAATTAAAGGACTACTCAGTGGCATCAAAAAAACACATCAGAAACAAATGAATGCGTGGAGGCAGAATCAATCAACACATATACAACAAAATTAAATAACCAGCCATACCTATGACAACTTTGGGTGTGGCTGTAGCTTCTTCTTTGGTCATGGCGAACACCCTTGCCTAAGCTTGAGCCTGAACCCTTGGCATTCCTGGAGGAACAACCTTCCTTGAAGCTCCAAAATTTCCCACCCCAGTGACTGGCCTGGCTTCCACTGTCTTTGCTCTCCTTGGGGCTTACAATTGTGACCCCTCTCGCCTTGTTACTTAGGCACATTCCCTGATTATATGTCCCTTCTCTCCATATCGAAAGCATGCTCCAAGTAACCTGAAGCACCCTCCTTTGTGAAGCTTCCCACAATGCTCACATTGGGGGTTCATGTTCTTGCTCTTCCCCACCAAGGTATTGCCTCCTACAGTTGAGGCTTGCACTAAAATTACTCTTGATTGTTTGTTCTTAGTAGAGGCACTACTCCTCACCTCACTCTGTGTATGGAAACTCTTCATAATCCTCTTAGCCATTGGAGCGCTCTTGATGGAAGACTGCTCGCGGTTCTTCCTCTTCTTGTTCACTTCATACTTATATTCTCTAATTTTCAGCCTGGAGTGCGGCATCTACCAACTGCTGGTAGTCACAGAAATTGTGGATTAACACCTTCTCATTGATCCCTAGATGAAGTCCCCCCTCAAACTTGAGGCACTTGTCCTCTTCATTTGCCATAATGTTGGCCGTATATCGGGAAAGCTGGGTGAACTTCAGCTCGTACTCACTCACACTCATGTCCCTCTGTGTGAGATACAGGAACTCTCTAGCCTTCTCTTAAATATATCCACTAAAGAGATACTTCTTCCTGAACACTTCCACAAAATATCTCCATGCTAATACCAGAGGTATAACCTGATTATGAGGCACTGATCCCCATTAATGGAGTACATCTCCTTACAACAAACTGACTACATAGTCCAGTTTCTCTTCATCATTGCACTTCATCTGAATTAGAACCCTCTCTGTCCTCTTCAACCATGCTTCATCCTTTTCAATATTGGTTGTTCCATTAAAATCCACCACTTCGTATTTGCGGAGCTTATCATACTGTCCACTCCTATCCACTGGAGTTGGCACCGGAGCTTGTGACCCTGGACAAAGGCTTGAAAGAACTATGCGTCCATAAAGTTTACTTGAGGCATAGGAGGAGGAGGCAATTGCACTTTTTGTTTCACACTAGGTGCCTCAGAGTCAGGAGTAGAATGTGTCCCTACATCTTGCGGGACATAAGATTCATCCGTGCTCCCTTGGCGACAACCAAATTGAGTCAGAGCTTCTCGAGTTCTTCTTCGAGGCAACATTTTTCACTCCTTCAATAAAAACCATTGAAAATCTTTAGTTTATACAAAACAAATTTCAGAGTATGTAAAACAGTTCAAATCGTATAAAACAATTTCAAATCATAAGAAATAAATTAAAACTTTCCTGTCTTAAGCTACCCATTTCATACTTACGATACTCCAAAACCTAATCCCATACTTGGACCTAAACCTAGTCACTCTGATACCATAATATGTTGAACCCCATTTCTGGAGCCCAACATCTGGAGTCATAAACCTTGGGCTTACGTATTACCTTATAGGGTTATTTCCAAGAACCCTAAATAACCATCATCCTATAAGAGTTAACTTCTTCAAACAAAATGCAGCTACAAATCTCTAGTTTGTTTTGAATCAAAAAACATCTTAATCGGAGCTCTACAGCTTAGGATATACTTAAAAAGCTAAAGCCTGTACATACCCTAACCATGCTCTCCTAACTGACCCCTCAATTTCTCTCCATTAAACTTATTCAAATCAACTCCCAAAAGTTGTTATGAATCTATTGCTTCAAGAATCACTTCATTTGGAGGTCGGATGAGGAAGGTATGGCCAAAAGAATCCAACATGTTTATGCCCTTACTCGTATGGTACATGTCTTAGTGCAAATGCCATACCTTTTTCTACAGATGTCGGATTGATTTTGTGTTTAGATGGTTTGAAAGAGGACTTCTAGATTTACAATTTTATGAAGAACTTGAAATGAGATTCTGCCTCTAAAAGGATCAAAAATAGAACAAAAGATAATGATACAAACTAAGACGGTCAAACTAAGAAGAAGCAAAATCAAACTAAGACGATGCAGAACTAAGACGAAGCAAAGTCAAACTAAGACGATGCAGAACTAAGACAAAGCAAACTAAGATGAAGGAAACTAAGATGAAGCAGAAGGTCACACTAACACGAAGCAAATTCAAACTAAGATGATTCAGAGTTAAGACGAAGCAATCTAAGATGAAGCAAAGTCAAACAAAGATGATGCAGAACTAAGACGAAGCAAACTAAGACGAAGGAAACTAAGACGAAGCAGAACGTAAAACTAAGACGAAGCAAAGTCAAACTAAGACGATGCAGAACTAAGATGAAGCAAAGTAAGATGAAGGAAACTAAGACGAAGCAGAGGGTCAAACTAAGACGAAGCAAAGTCAAACTAAGACGATGCAGAACTAAGACGAAGCAAACCGAGATGAAGCAGAAAAAAGGGCATAACTTTCACTACAAATATCGGATTAAAGTCATTCTTAGACCGTTTTAAAGAAGACTTCTAGACCTACAATTTCCAGTAAGACCTCATAAATGATTTTGGCTTCTATAAGGGTTAAAATTTCCAATCAATGTAGCTCTCCTGAAAGTTCACCTTATGCAGCAATGCAAACTTCAAATGATCATAATTTTCCACTACGATATCCAAAACTTATGAACATTATATCGTTGGAAAGCTGGAAAGATAATATAAAACTTATAAGAAGACAATGTTTACCAGTTCTATCTAGATCATTCCATATTTTCCCTTGAATACAGAACACAATTCCTACCCTTATGGAAAATTGAATGTAGCAATGTCAGAACTTGAAAAGTCATAAATAAACATAATGTATATGTATTTCATTCACATCAAAATAAGAGTTTTTCAATGCTTTAGTGGGAATTTTGAGCCACCTTACAACATAATCCAAAATACAAACTTTTGTAAAAACAATAATTTCTCAAAATGCAACTAAAGC
>JANZLC010024205.1:0-10431 GCA_026413385.1 Erythroxylum gracilipes
TTAGGCCCAATTACCGGGAATTAATCATGAATGCATGTACAGGTATTGCATGTGCACAAATTCACTGTTTGCAAATACCAGTAAGCGTAAACAATTCCAATTACTCCCAATCACTCTCATCCTTTGCTAAATTACTATTTTACCCTTCCCGTTGGGGGTGGAATGTTACACTATATGTCATGCTATGCAAACTAATTGGGAAAAGGGGGTTTGATCTTTGAAAGCATTAATTAAACTAAAATGAATTGTAAAAGGTATGTAAAATGTGTTTTTTTGGGATTTTTAGGAATAGAAAACTTAAAGATTAAAAAAAGTAATAGAATCCTCTTGAAAATGAGCTTTGGCTATCATAGTTTAAAACTAATTTGATGGGAGTGGAAATCTCTATGTTTCAAATGGGTAACCTTAAAGAACTCTTTAAGTTCAAGATCTTAATTAATGGGACTCCATTTCTTAAAACCTTTTCAAATTTTCTTAGTGTGTGTTGTGGATAAGTCTATGCAACAAGTCACTTTGGAATTTAGAATCAACTCAATATCAAACACTAATATGCAAGATAAAAAAGAATCAACAAGATCATAAATAAACATATATGAGACTTCATATATTTGAGCTCAAAATTCTATATAAACAAATCCAAACCACACATTGAATATCCAAAACTTGATTAAACTATAATCAAGTATGTTCAACTGCAAATCACAAATCCGAAACCTAGGAATTGATACACTCATAGCTGAACATGGATTGACTACTCCCCTCTTAAGTTCATGGAACTCCATCCATTGCTGCATCTTTAAGAGGAAAGAAAACACCTAGCCACGCATTGCACCCAGAAGCCTCACAATTAGGAAAGAATCCAAGCTACCCATGGTGGAAGTTGACGATGAAAATGCAGGAAAAATGAGAGAGAGATGAGAGATAATGTTGATAGGTCGTTCCTCCCTCCTCCAGATGATGGAGTATGAATCAATATATATATGTCGACTCTCTCCAAATTATTCCAAAATAGGTTTCTTTTCAAAATGGGTTGCCGGGTCGGGTTTGCATAGTAGGTAAAACTTACAAAAATGGTTCGAGTCTTCGAAGGTTTGCCACGGTGAAACTCTGACTGCACTGAAACGATCTTTAATAGTTTCTCCGCGGCGAAACACTGACTTTGCCGCAACGAACTTTACCCGAAAGGTCTTTTCTTTATCTCGTGACTTCCATTTCTTTGTTCCACTTTTGGCTCTACTCTTCTTGAGTGACCTATAATGAAAAGTAATAATTTGTAATATCAATTGTCCTACAAATCAAGGGAGTGCAATTGTTAATTAGTTATGACAATTTGACCCTCAAATTACATTAATTCAAAACAAGGACTCTTAGGCCAAATTAAGCACAATATCAAACAAAAGGAGCCGAAAAGTATAATAAAAACCATGAAAATGTCACTAAATAATATAGAAAACTTGGGCTTCACACACATGGTAGCTTATGCTATGCATCCAGGTATTAAAAAATGTATAGTACGCTAAAATAGCATTTTTGGTTGCCAGGAATGAAGAAGTAAGTGGCAGAGTATGTAGCTAAATGTTTGACTTATCATCAGATTAAGGTTGAGCATCATGCTCTGACTGGGAAGTTATAGTCATTGCCAATTCTGGAGTGGAAATGAGAGAGGATTACTATGGATTTACCGAGGACTCCGAGGCAACATGATGTTATATAGGACGTTGTTGACAGATTGCCAAAATCAGCCCATTTCTTACTTATGAGAATAATACACTAGATCAGTTGGCCTTGAGGTATGAAAATGAAATAGTGAGACTATATGGAGTTCCATTATCTATTGTGTTTGATTAAGATCCTAGATTCACTTCTAGATTCTAGGGTAATTTACAGATAACATTAGGTATGAAGTTGAGTTTCAATACAAAATTTCATCCTCAGACAGATGAACAAATTGAAAGGACTATTAGGACTATTGAGGATATGCTCAGAGCTTGTTTGGAATTCCAAGGAGCATGGGATCAATATTTAGCTCTTATTGAATTTTTCTACAATAATCACTATCACAGTAGTATCGGTATGGCTCCATATGAGGCATTGTATAGTAGAAAGTGTCAAATGCCTTTGTATTAGGATAAAGAGGGTTTAAGGATTATTGAAGGCCCAGAACTGATTCAAGACACTGTTGATAAGGTGAAATTGATATATGGTCAAATTAAAACAGCTCAAGATAGATACAAAAGTTATATAAATAAGAACTAGAGAGATATAGAGTACCAAGTGGGAGATAAAGTGTTTATGAGAGTATCACCTTGGCGACGAGTGTTGAGGCTTGGTAAAAAGAGTAAATTAAGCCCTAGATACATTTGTGCATATAAGATTACGAAGAGAGTTGGACCATTGGCGTAGAGGTTAGCATTACCAGATGAGATGGGTCAGATTCATAATGTATTTCGTATCAGTATGCTTAAGAGGGATTAGTCAGATCCGACACATGTGTTACCAACATAGGAGGTTGAAATTGTAAGTAATTTAAGTTATGTGGAGGAACCGATTAAGATATTGGGTCATCAGACTAAATAATTGAGAAACCGAATGATCCCATTGGTTAAAGTCCTATGGAGGAATTATTTGAGAGAAGAATCTACGTGGGAGACTGAAGAGAACATGACGAAACAATACCCCCATCTGATTGATCAATCAGGTAAGAATTTCGAGGACGAAATTTCTTAAGGGGAAGAATTATAATAACCAGTTTATCAAATTAAGGGATTAGAACCCTAGATTATTGCATAGAAGTTATATCAATGAGAGTTCATGAAATTCATTTCATTCGCATGCATAGAATAAGAATATACACACTTGAATTATGATTTAGTAAACATTTCAAAGATAGTATACACACTCAACTGACATATATTGGAGTATGAAAGGTTTAAAATGATTATGATGTGAATTGTGCATTGTTTATGTCTTGAATTTTGGTGTAGTGGATTATAATTAGTAAACTTGGAATTTATTGTTACCATTGGAAAATTGAGGAATTAAATGTACATTTAGACTAGGAAAAATTATAAGTAGCAAGACAAGTTGACATATGTAAAATTAAGATGACTAAGCCTATAATTGAGTGACATTTGGTGTGGCTACTTAATTGACAAATGGCATTGATTATGGAGTGACAAATGGACTAATAACTAGGTGACATTTAGGAAGTTTAAGGAAGGGACAAATGACATACATGCTTAGGGACATATGTCAACTTAATTTGGTGACACCTAGCATTTGATTAGTTATGCTACGCGGGAGTAATTTTAGTTTGTTCATTCTTCTCTTCTATATTACTTCACACCACCGAAACTATCCCATCTTTTATATGTTGCTTTAATTTCATACATACTCACTATAAGATCCATACAAGAAAATTTGCTCAAGGATAGCTAAAATCTGCTGTCATCATTTTTCCTTTGCTGAAAACATCCTTCTTTCATCTTGTACTTGGGTGATTTTGAATGCATGGTGAGCTAGATAAACTTGTTGAATTGAGTTGGACTTGGAAGCTAAATAAGTAAGTAGAGTGTTGCTCTTATATCATGTTATAATAGAAATCCTAGAATGAATGAATCGGGATAGATTGTTTATGAAGTTGATGATGAATTGTGCTATAAATTGATACTTGAATTGGATTGGGGTTTGAAGTATAATGAAGGTGAATTTATGTTAATGAAAGGTGTTAATATAATGATCTTGAAATACAAAAGAACGAGGACTACATGTATGATCAAATGAATGATAGTTTTTGTTTTGTTTGGATGCAAGAAAAACAATAGTTATGAGCTGCGAAATGAATGAATTTAAGGTAGAATTGGAGACGAAATTGGTGTGGAATTGACATATAATTAAGGGATACCTGAGGCATAATTTAGGGACTATGTTGAAGATGTTTGAAATTGGAATAAAGGAGATGAATCTAGAAAACAATTACAAGAAAATGAGTAGTCCACGATCGTGGCACTCATCCCACGAACGTGGGTAGATGCATTAGCTTCTATCACGATTGTGGGAAGGTACCCCATGATCTTGGGCAATGCTTTGTGAGGGAAATTTCTATTTTATGATCTTTTTAAACCATATAAGGATAAGTTACTTTACTTTGATGCATTTGGCCTTGATTGGGGCATGAAATGAACTCAGATAGTCGCTTGTTTAATTAGTGAAAGATTTTGATAAGTTTAGGTTATTAAATGATGTTATAACTTAAGGAATAGATGGTTTGATATCAATGTATCTAAATTTAGGATTTCTGAGCTCTTAAGGGTATAAAGATGTTCTTATAAATGCAAATGTGATTCAAAGGATATAAGTAATAAATTAGGTATGATTGAATGACAATTGGGAAAATTGTGTGAATATATATAATGATTGGAAAGAATTGATAAATGTATGATTGAAGAATTTAGGTTAATTAAACTTACTTAAAGCATAAACTAATTGTAAACAAGTTATATTCATGTTATGGTGAATGAATGAGCAAGATTTATGAATAAGGTTACATACTTGGGATAGTCAATTAGGTATGCATTGAACATAACTCATATACATGTGTATAATTGAGTATCCATTTGATTAAACAAGTTAGTGATGTGTAAATATGTGTGTATTGCATGATATAAAAGAACAAATTGAGCGTCCACATCTAGACATTGCTGACTCTTCAAGGAAATAGCTATCTGGAGCATACGGTGAGTTAACCTAGACGTTTTCTCACTATCTTTGAATTGTTTCTAATTAACTGGCATATATTAAAATATTATTGATATGATTGTGATATTGATAATTCCAGACATTGATGGTCTGAGGAGTTTGATATTCGGGGCTGTATTGGAAGTGCTTCCTAATTGTATGTGAATATAGAAATTATATTTTCAATTGAATGTTGAATGTCCGACTCAGATCCAATGAATATGATAAGTGACTGTGAACTTTGAATGAAGGTTATTGATAGCATATTATGTGAAATGATGCATTCATCAGATGAATATGCATGATCAAATAAAGGGGTTGTGCTTAGAGTGACCAGTTTGAAAAGAGCTTAAAGCTCATAAATGTACAAAAGAGCCACTAGCTTAGTGATTAATGAGCTCGGTATCCACTAAGGGGTACGAGATAATATCTAAAATGAGCCCGATATCTACAACAGGATATAGGATAGTTAAATAAGCGCTTGATGATGACCAATTAAGAATAAATGTGTAGTCTCATGTGCATTACATACTTATATTTACATGTATCATGTGAAACATTGTAAAAAGGTACTAAATTGTGTTGATATAGTGATCTGCAATACTTGTATACATGTTGATGATATGAATGATTGAGGTGAAAGATTGGATTATTCTAAAAAGATTCTATGACATGTTTGTATTAAGCTAATATGATTTACTTGTGATGTTGTGTTTTGACTCGAGTGAGCACATCAATGATGGTTCATTCACTGAGTTCACAAAACTTATCAAAATTGCAACGTTGTTTTTTAGTTACTGAGGAGACCTAACTTCTAAGGCAATCTAGTAGCAGTCTAAAATTGTCAATTTTGTAATAAAAATAACTCAAAGGTCTGGTCAGCTAATGTCTGAGGAGTTTAGATAGATTATTTATATTAGCATCCCATTTCATGTTAGATATTTTGTAAAGAATAGAAAATGCTCAGATGTTTTTGTAATGTACATATATGGATTATGAGTTGTAATGACAATGTAAATTATGTCTATGAAATGCAATGAGAAATGTTGAACTTATGATCACTTATGTTCTGTATGGTGCCATAATAGTGACTATAATTCCTCTAAGATGTCATTCTCATAGGGTATGCTCTTGAATGTCCTCCGGATCTTTGGGTATATGCTCTATGGTAGTGGTGCGTTACACTTAAAATAAGGGAGTAAGATTGGAATTTAAGCATAGTCTTGGTACTGAATCTTTTATATGGTTTTGGCATAAAAATTGGAACAACATTATCTTTCTAAGTAGGATTAATAAGCTCACATTCATTAGGAGTTCTATTATAGATGTTGCGTTAGTGAAAGAATTCCTGGATAACAACCAAAGCCTCTTAATCAGTTGGAGAGGTTTATACTCATGCTTCACCTCCATAACTTTTATTTTATATCTAATAGAGAGGACTTAATTCATTGGAGTTGACATTTCTCATGAATTATTATAAAGGATTCATACAAGAAGGTGACTAAGCTACAAAATTGAATAGGCACAAAATTGTGTGGCTTAAATAGGCAAGTTTAAAAATCTCTTTCATATTATAGCTTACTATAAAAGGGATATTAAGCATGATAGATAGGCTTAAAGGCATTCAAGAGTTTCCAAATTGTTATATTTTATTTAAAAAAATGTAAGCCTATTAATCACCTTTTTTTTCTAGTATAGCTTCTTCTTATAATTTTGGAAAAAGACACAATAACTCTATAACCTCTCTTCTCCTCTAATGGACTAAAATAAAGTTATCAATTAAATAAGTCACTGACAGGTATAAGTGAATGATACTTCCTTATCTATAATATTTCATTAGAAATTATAGTATACACTTTATAGAGAGAAGAAAAACCAAGGAATATTTCTCAATAAGGTAATAGAGAAGCATGGCCTATTATAAAAGCTACAACGTTTGATTTAACAAACCAAATCCATCTTAGTTGTTGTGGTAATGTGTCTATAACTTGGGGAATTTCCTTGCGTTGATTATTAAAGTGGAGAGAAAAAGAATTTGTTGATACTATAGAAATTCCTTACTTTAGAACCTCATGTTTCTTCTTTATCTTAGCTTTCCTTTATACCTAATTTACAAGCTGTTGTTTTAAGCTCGAAGTTCAAACTCCAATTATACTTGGTTTACGTATTACTCTTAATTTGTATTCAATTAACATAAGTTGGCAGTACTAGCTGAGTTAAAAACTTGTTCTTTCTTTGTACCTCCTTCAGGATGAATTTTTATTCAATATAATAAAAATTCCAATTTTTCTTGGTCTTTTAACATGATCTAATGTAATGGAAAACATATAAAACAAATATTAAGTTAGACTCAATTATTATATTCCAAACCTTAAGCCAAACTCAGAAAAATTTTAATATAGTAGTTAGAATTTTGAGAGTATTTGCATCATAAGTTACATACTTGAATGAGATGATATGGGTCCTTTTCTAGACTTTCAACCTTAAACATAGGTTTTTAGTATCTATATGTGGGCTTGTATCTCTTTTAACCCCTAATTTTGAGATCATCATAGTTAACATGGCTTTTATTTGGACTTATGGGCTTTTCAATAATTTCTCTCGTTGAAAGTCTTCTCTTACTTTCCTTCCGACCAATTTAAACATGAAGATTTTATAGGTATATAACATTGGTCCTTAGTTTCATTAAAGTGCTAAATTTAAAGAAACAATTAGAGTAATCTAATTGGGATATACAATGTATATGGTCATTCTTTTTACTCTCAAAACAATGGATGATAGGTTTGTAATCCCATCTTCTTATATGATTATGACAATTTTTGTCAACAATTAAAATTTAATAGGGGGATGCATTAGGAATTGAAAATTTATTATAATATGAGCCTACCTTCCAAATTGATCTGTGTCTTTCAAGATTTTTATATATATATGTCCCTAACTTATTTAGAAGAATATTCATTTGTTCACTTATTACACTAATGAGACAAGTTTGATGTTGCTACTTTGTTAGGGTTTTTTTTCGAAAACCCTTTCATGTAGCAATTCACAATTCATCATCAAAATTTCATACAACAAAACATATAGCAGTTCTGCAAACTATTTAAAAGCAACAAATGCCACAATTATAAAACAATTGACAAATCATTTTATTCTCTTGGCTAAAAAGAAAACATAATGGCTCATTATCCAATTATAAACATGAAACCCACCTTAAATTTCCATGCTTAAAACTTTGCTAAAAAATGCCTCTACTCTTGCTTCTCTTGCCTCCTTTGATTTCCTTTATCAAAGACAAAATTCCCATATCAATAGGGATACAAATTGGATAACTTATAAGAACATATTCATAAAATTGATCCTAAAATCCTTAAACCCATACGTGTCTTAAGCTATATGAATCAAAACCCTTTCAAAAATCCAAAGATTAAAATCCAACTTACCTTGAATCTTCACCAAATGAAGAGTTTGTTGGCTCTAATGGAAGCTCTCATCATCTTCTATCTTTTTTCCTTCTTGAATAACTTCAAGATCACTCTTTAGTACCAAGAAAAATCAAAACCTAGCTTTTTCTTCCTTCTTTCCTCTATTCTCAACCGAACTCTCTTCTTTCTCTCTTCAACTTTTGTTCTTCACACTCAATTCATGTTTTTACATCTTCCTTAAAAGGAAGCCAAAACTTTTTATTGCAATTTTGCTATTAATGAATGAGGAATGTCCAGTTTGCCCTTCCTTATAGGCTTAGGTTCTTTCATCCTTAAGTGGTCTTCCAAAAATTCCCTTAAACATCCTTATTACCTTAGTACTTTAATTCAATTTACCAATATCACATAATCTTACTAACATTGACATAATAATAAGTACAAAAATTAAATCCATCAAAACCTCAAAATTTATTTAAATCATGCTTAACTAGAGAAAAAAAATATGGGGGCCAACATTTCTCCCCTTCTTAAAGAAATTTCATCCTCGAAATTCTTACTTGATTGATCAAACAAATGAAGGTAATGTTGTCTTATGTTTTCCTCAGTCTTCCCAGTGACTTCTTCACTCGAATAATTTCTTTCACATCTCCCTAGTTAACGGATTCAATTAATCCTTCCATGATTTCTATAGATATCACACTATCTTATCTGTTTCCTCAATATGTTTCGGGTTACTCACAATTTTTCTACTTCCTGCATCAATAACACCTATATCAGATCATATCGATATTTCTTAGCATACTAGACATCTTGCACTCAATCTCAGCACACCGTGGGAAGGTGATACTCTCATAAACATTTCATCCTTCGCTTCATAGTTCACATCTCTATAGTGTCAATACGCTTTACTCTTATGTCTATCTCATTGTATCCCATACCTTTGGTGCTGATCCACTTAATTCATTCATTTTTTTTGGATCACTTAATTTCTCATACAGATCAATTTCACTTATCAGTAACCTCCCCAATGCATTCTGGTGTTTGACCATCTTTAGCCCTATTCATCCAAATAAAGAGGCGGATGAATCTTTTTTGTCATCTAACTCTTTATATAGTATTCAAATGAAATCACCATAATAATGATTGTGATGCTTAAAGTCAGATAGAACTATACATTGATCTTATGCTCCTATGGACTCCAAACTACAAACCTTAAGCATATCTCTGACAGTTAAGACTGTCGGCAATTCAAACATTCAGTCACTTGATTCTGCATTCTTAGCTGCTAAATGATGCTCCGACATATTCCTATTAGGATGTATAACTTACGTTACCATTTGTACTTTTCTAACAAACTCTTTGCTCTATTACATTTATCGATTACACATACTTCTTACTTCAATCGCAAAGTATCATTTTTCCTATTCGAACTCAAAATTCGTATTCACTTTCGATTTCTTAGTAAGATTCACAATTTTTGGATCCTTAATTTGAGCTTGGTTAATCCTTTTCTGTGGAGTTGATCTTCAATTCCTTAGTGATTAGTACTTTGATTTGCCCAAAGTTCAACTTCACATTCTATGCTTCTTTTTGCAATAGATCTAATAACCTTAATATTTGAATTCATGCTTTGCTACTATTGGAATTTCTACTTAATGTATAAGATACGAGACTAACTTTACTCGAAAAATACTCATTTTTACCATCATAATCTTTCAGCACTTCTATCCATTGTCTTAGTCTCGTATTAAATTATCTCAACTCAATAATTACCTCAAACTTTAATGATCTGTATATGTATATATATCCAAGATGTTCTTAAACATATACGGTCCCCAAACTTTAAAAACAATCACTACTATCGCTGTTCCAAATCATGTACCACATAATCCACTCATAGGACTTTAGTTGTCTCTATACATATGAAATCACTTTATTATGCTGCATTGGATTTTATCCAATTCTCTTATACAACATCATTATATACTGTAAAATCTCCAAATTCAGATGATATAATTAATATCGGTGTCATAATTCCTCAAAATTGTTTTTACATCCATGATATGTAAGATTAATCTTAATGTTCAAAAATATTCTCTTCACTTTTCAAATACACTGCAATTATCCTCTATGATCATGATCACGAATTGATCCATTTTCCTTGGATCACTTTAATCTTCAATACCATAATACTGTCGGGGCATTTGTTAACTTGAACAAATGTTTCCAAAGCTCTATATGCCCATGATTAGTTCTCATAATTCCTTAAATA
>JANZLC010024206.1:0-10431 GCA_026413385.1 Erythroxylum gracilipes
TTTCTTAACCTTCAAGAGGGATTTTGAGAGTGATCAAGAAGGGAAAAAGGAAGAGGAAGATTAGAGCTTCCATTAGATCCAAAAAAATCATTGTTTGGTGAAGATTTAAGGTAAGTTGTTTTTTAATCTTTTGGAGTTATGAAAGGTTTTTGGTTCAAAGAGCTTATGAAAGGAATGGGTATAAGTATTCCAGGATCAATTTCATGCATTTCGTTCTTTGGGTTTTCCAATTTGAATTCTTTTGATATGGGATTTTTTGTCAATGTTGAAGAAAATCAAAAAGGACAAGAGGAGCAAGAAGAGAGGCATAGTTGAAGAAGCCATAGTCAAAGACCTCAATATGGGTTTTGCTTTTATAGTTAGGTGATAAGCTAATAAAAGTTTTCTGTCAATAAATGACAGTAATTAATTTTGCAACCATCTCATTCATGTGCATTAAATGTTGTTAAATGTTGCAAGATTGTCCTACATGTTTATACATGATTTGTGTGATGAGTTATGGAAAGTTGTTTTTAAAACGATTCTTTGAAATAATGCATGATTATGAAACCATACTTTTGGAAATGGTTTTTAGGATATAACAAGCATATGAAAAGCAAGTTTTCAAGAGAATGTGCCTTTTGGGCATCAAGCCTACAAGATTTTGAAATCTATGTATTATGTGGGTTTGTTGTAGTCCCTCAAGAATTGTCACGTGCACGTTGACCCAAGTATAAGCTTTTCCTGCCTACCTGCTAGTGGCATGGAGCTCCCTCAAGGACTCGCTCAAGAATTCATGACTACACAGGACCATTTCATTGAAAATGTGTAGTGCGTCATGTTTTTGACTTACCCAAACCATTTGATGTGTTTATGCGTTCATGACAAGTTGATAGGAGCAATGCATTCATGATTTGCATACACATGAATTTTTGCATTGAAAATGATTTAAGAAGGTCTTTGCTAGTTGTAAACTATAAAATTGTTACCCACAAGCTTTAAGCTTACCCCCACTTTCCTCCCCATAAGCAGGTGATGAGCAAGAGATTGAGTAGTCAAGGGCCAAGGCATCGCTCCACTTTTGAAATGTTGTTGGATTTTAAGCTAATCTTGTAAACTAAGGCTTTTGTTGCATTTTGAGCAATTTATTGTTCATGTATCTTTTGTATTTTGGGACTTCTTTTGAAACATTGATGTATTTGGGGGCTTGAAACGCCTACTAAAGCTTTGTAGAACTACGATCTTTAGATACTAATGATTTATGATTTTGTTTTCGCCCATGATTCTCAAGGTTGTATAAGGGGAAATTTTGTATGCTAAATTTAGGGAAATATCTGGGTTGATCTAGGCTGATTTAGGTAAAGTCATCTTCTAGAAAGTTGTAGGTCTTTCTTTTATCTTTCCAACGGTATATGGCATGAAATTTTTGGACAGCTAAGTCGAAAGTTATGGTCCTTAAAAGTAGAGATAGTCTAGAGAGTGTAGAAGGTGATTTAGAACTTTTAGGGGATGTGAGGAAGACCCAATTGGAATATTCGTATGGTGACCTTCTGCACCTTCTTAGTTTGCTTCAGTCTTAGTTTGACCTTCTGTATCGTCTTAGTTTGACTTCTGTATCGTCTTAGTTTGACGTCTGTATCGTCTTAGTTTGACCTCTGCATCGTCTTAGTTTGATGTTCTGCATCGTCTTAGTTTGACCTCTGCATCATCTTAGTTTGACTTCTACATCATTTTAGTTTGACCTCTGCATCGTCTTAGTTTGACCTTCTGTATCGTCGTAGTTTGACTTTTTGCATCGTCTTAGTTTGACTTCTGCAACATCTTAGTTTGACGTCTGCATCTTCTTAGTTTGACCTTTTGCTTCCTTCTTCTGTTCTATTTTTTATCCTTTCAGAAGTTGAATTTTACTTCGAGTTCTGCATGAAAGTTGTAGATATCGAGGTCCTCTTTCAAACCGTCTAAACACAAGATCACCCTAACATCTGTAGCAAAAGTTATGGCATTTGTGCCAAGACATGTACGATATGAGTAAAGACATGAACATGTTGTATTCTTTTGGCCATAACTTCTTCATCTGACCTCCAAAGGAAGTGATTCTTAAAGCAATGAATTCCTAACACATTTTCTTATTTCCCCATAAAAATTGGTATCTTTTAGAGTTAATTTGAATGAGTTTGATGGAGAGAAAGTGAAGGTTTGGTTGGGAGAGCATGATTGGGGTATGTACATTCTTTAGCTTTTTAAGTATATCTTGAGTTGTAGAGCTCCAATTAAGATGATTCTTGCTTCAAAACAAACTAGAGATTTATAGCTACAATTTCTTTAAAGAATTCAAATTAAAATTCTAGTTTGAAGTTTTCCAAAATCTGTTCTAAATTAGGAGAAATGATTTTGATTATGGTGATTGTTTTGTATGGGCACGCCATTGAACAAATTGTGAGGAAATTTTTAGGATGTTATGAGAATGAAGATGAACTGATGATGGCTTATTAGGGTTCTTAGAAATAACCCTACAGGGTAATATGCACGCTCACATCTTATGATGTTTCGAAAAGTTGGGCTTCGAAAACGGGACCCAACATATATGGTATCAGTGCAAGTGTTGGATTCCGGAAACAAGCGGGATCCAACATGTTTGGTATTATGATTTTGCAAGCGTTGGACTCTGGAAACAAGCGGGGTCCAACATGTGTGGTATCAGAGCAAGAGTTAGGTTTCGGAAACAAGCGGGATCCAATGGTTGTGTTATCAAAGCAAGAGTTGAATTCCGAAAACGGGATCCAACAAAGTTGAATCTATAACAGTAAATGATCAGACGATACATCTTCTAAGCCCTGAAGAACGAAGACTATATAGTATTCTATGAGGTGAAAAGACAAAACCATATCCATTGAAGATTACTAAAGTCCCTTATACAATCTATCCAGTGACAAGCATAACGACAACCAAGATTGTACTAGATGTATAACCTAGATGCCCAGCACCAGGCATAAGTAAAGAAAAAGGAAAGAAGAAGAAGTTTCCTGAAGACACGAAAATGATCTCACAGAAGAAGAGATTCAAGTGGAAGTGAAAAACATAGACGATATATGTCATGTAGCTCAACCTGTAAGTGTCTATGTATCACATCATATATCAAGGGCATCAGGAAGTAATTTCGAAGCGTCTACTAAAGATGAAAGTTTCAAGGTAGTTGGCACAAGATCAGAAGGAAGGTACAAAAGTATCATAATTGAAGGTATAGATTTTAACTTAGAAACCTTGGTGCATTTACTCATTCATTTCAAACCCTTAGGTTTCACTTCTTCAGTTAAAACAATTTTACACCTTCTAGGACAACCGATTTACAAATTACCCAGACCTGATGATCTTGATATCCCTGAAGGAAAACAACCTTTCAAATTACCCTCAATTAAAATCATAGAATTAGACGATTCACCTAGAAAACAATTTGTTTTTGAACATACTCATCCACTTAGTGAAATACTACAAGATGTTACTATTAATTCGGAGTTCTTGAAGAATTTCATCAATTGGAATGAAGTTAGTCACAAGTAGACAGAAGTTCAAGAAGCTTTAGCTAAAAACATTGAAGAAATTAATACTAGGGTTAATAAACTACGTGATGCAGTGGGTGATCTTTATGAGGAAATAACACTTCTACGTGTTTCTATAGAAGAAGACCTCAAGACAATCCGCACTGATATTCGACAAATGTTTTCTGAAATTTTGAAGCATCTAATATGAACTATCTTTTTGATTAATAACAAATAGGGGGAGAATAGTAGAAAGAATTAGAAATTTTTGTTTATCATTGTATAACTTATTTTATTTTCGTTTGAATATTATCTTTATATTCACCTGACTACTATTTTTATCTTCTAATATTATGATTATTTGTTATCATCAAAAAAAGGGGGAGATTGTTAAGTTAAGAAGACTTCACTTCTTCTATTGATTTTGTTGAAAGTCAAATAATGATAATCATAGAAGTGTGTGAACTGTTTTGATAAATTTGTTAAGTGCGCAGATAAATGTAAGTGGCACAAATCATCAAATCAAGACGATACTTAAGAAAAAGTTGAATAAGACGGATCAGACGAAGTGCTTAGTCTAAGACACCAGATGAAACATATGAATCTATACAAGATGATGTAATTGAAGAATGTTCTAGAATGTTAGTTAGTTGGAGTTAGTTATATAACTCAACTAATGATAGTTTTTAGAAGATTGGACAAGCAGAATTGTCAACAAGATCGTTGAAGATTTAGGCTATAAATATTAGTTATAGTCGTAAACAAAAAGAGACACAATACAAAAAAAAGAGAAAATAATTCTAATTGTATAAAGCATACTTAGAGAAATTCTGTGTTCAAGTGCTCATGTAGTAAAAAAAAAATATTCTAAAGAAAGAGAGCAAATATATCTATAACGTGAAGCTCAAACAATATCTTTTCGAGTGAAAAGAAAGGCTAGAGCCTGAAGAGGCTAAGAAAGCAGATAAAGAGTACTTTGTGAAAGAGACCTGAAGAGGCTCTGAAAGTGTAGAAAGAATACTTGTAACGTTAAAGGATATAGTGAAATCTCAAACGAGCTCTGAGGACTGGATGTACCTCAAGGTTAAAAGTGAACCAGGATAAATTGCGGTGTCATATTCTCTAACTCTTATCTCTTTAATTTTCTTATTGTTAGAAGAATAGATACTAATTTTCACTATTGCATTACTCACCAAATTAAGTGAATTGTTTTTGTAATCATCAAAATTTGTAAAGAAAATTATTAAGATTTTAAAGATTAATATCTTAAATGATTAACACAATTCAACCCCCCTTCTTATGTATTTTACATATTATACGTGATTTCTATATTAACAAGTGATTTACTTTAGTGATTGTCATCAATAATTACATTTTTGGAAGCTTTAATGTTGTAATTCATTTTTCATCTTTTCATTATCACTCATACAAGCATCTAAACTTCTAAACTTTCTACTAATTCATAATATGTTAAATCAACATCATTATCGTTATAAGAATTAGGGTCATCATTGTCCATAGTGGTAAAGCACACATGAGACATCTCATCTTCTGAATGCTCACTTTTGATTCACTTGTGTCATCATAAGTTGAGGCCTTTAATGCATTATTCTTGTTTGGCTTCTCATTTTTATATTTTATCTCATACTTCTCATTATCTTTGAGTTGAGAACATTGTGACTTAATATGGTTGGGTTATCTACATTCAATGTAAGTAATATTAGAGGATTTATGCTTTAAATCATTTTTACATTCCTTGAATTCCTTTCTTTTGGAGAATTTCTTCTTCAAGAACTTTTTGAATTTTATAGTGGGTAAGCCAATGTCTTCTTCTTTGCTTTCAATAATTGATGTCTCTTTCTCTTTTCTTGATTATTCTTTTAAGGTTTTAAAATTTAAATTATTTTTTCTTGCAAGCTTTTTCTCAAATTGTGTATCTTGGGTCATCATTTTGTATATAAGGCGCGATCCAATAAGTTCCTCCAATAGTAGTGTTGTTAGATCCTTAGCTTCTTGTATAGCTGTCACTTTAGCTTCCCGTATTTTTGGAAGTGACCTAAGCAAATTTTTTATTAATTCAACATTAGTATAGGTATTTCCAAGATCTTTGAGAGCATTAATAATATTAATGAATCTAATACACATGCTAGAAATGCTTTCATTATGATTTATTTGAAACATTTTATATTGATGTGCTAGTTTGCATTCTTTGCTCTCTTTAACTTGATTTATACCCTCATAATAAATTTCTAATGTATTCAAAATTTCATAATCCATTTCACACATAGAGACCCTATGAAATTTATTTTTTCTCTTGAATTATAAAATAGGATTTTTTTTGCCATACTATTCAAAGATACTAATCTCCTATCATACTTTTCCCGTTCTTCCTTTAATTTTCATACTTTTTTATTACCTACAATTTTTTTAGGAATAAAGAGACCATTATATACTATTCCCTATAAGTCCAATCATTGCCACCAAAGGAAAGTGACAATTAGAAAGAATCTCATCCTAATTTTCAAATAAATATAATCGTTACCTTCAAAGGAAGGTGGTCTACTAACGGTTTGTCTTTCTTAATTGAATGATGATGAAGATGCTTCTCAATATGCCATTAAGCTCTTTGTTATAGGATTTCATTAGAAATACTAGCCTAATAGACATGCTACGATACCACTTGGTGGTCTCTAATGAAACCTAGGGGTTAATTGGGTATTTATAAAATTCAACAATTTTTTAACAAATATACTCAATTAAAAATAATCAATATAAAATGAGTGTGTTTAGTGCCTATCGAATGCACTGTGAAGTTTACCTAACTTTGGTCACTAAAAATTTGTAATTGTGGTGAGTCGGGATCGTATCCATAGGGAATGTTCGATTAACTCTTGCAATGACAATGATTGATGTTAAGGAAATAAAAAGAGGGGTTTTGATTAAAGGTAATTGAGAAATTTTATCAAAAATAGTAAAAAATGATAAAAGTGATGAATATGTGTGAAACTCAATTCTCGGATCAATGTCACACACGATTAAACACATTTCATTGTTATAATGCTTTCACGCCTCTCCTAAGACCTTTGATCGTGGACTAACAACATGTTCTCTTGATCCTAGTTTTCCTTTAAGTTATGTTTAATTAAGAAAAGATGCTTAATTAAACCTAATTACCGAATAACCTACAACATGATCTTTAGATTTAATTGGGCAACCACATTACAAAATAGAAAACGGATCAATATAGGTAGTAAACTCACAAATCGAGTTATCTAACCTAAGTTACGTTGCTCATAATGATTCAAAGTCATTAGTGGTTACTAACGAATCTGAAACATAATAATCAATGGTTTCGTAATAAAAAAAATCCAATGAACGCATTAATATCGTCTTTACAATACCTAAGTTAGTTAACATTTAACAACAATAACAATCCAAAAGGAGAGATTTAACATTTAACAATGGAGAGGTATGCTTAACCATAAATCAGGGATCAATTTCACCTTCGAATTGGTGTCAGAAAGTCTAGGCCTCCATTTTCTCCATAGGTCTCCAAGAAATAGCTACTGTCATCTTTCTTTCTCCCAAAACTTACAAATGTGAAGAATGAATCATTTCTACTGCCAACATAATGTATTTATAAAAAAAAACTAGGTTTTAGGGTAAGCTGGCAAAAATTCATGGGCATGACTTGTAGTGTCAAGTCCTTGACTAGCCTCCATGGAATGCTCACAGCTGTGAGCCATGGTGTAATGGGCATGACATGGGTGTTAAGATCAGGAAAAAAAATTTATGGGCGTGACATGAGTTTTACGGTCATGAATAATTTGTCATAGCCATGACTTTGCTATTCTTTATTCCTTTTGGAACTTTCATGTCTCCTCTTGCTCTAATCTTTCTCCTTGTTCCATGAAAATAATAAGGCTAACAAAGGAAAAGAAAAGGCAATTAAAGCTCAAGGGTGCTTAACAAAGGAAAAATCATATCAAAAGGTAGGTTATTTCACTAATGTAGCTTATGAAGCAAAGAATGCCTATATCATTTCCATGTCAATGCATGTGATAAAGTCATGAATAGAAAATCAAAGCAAAGTCAAGATGTGCATGTCATGAAGTTCACACATAAACGAAAGACAATGAATCTAATATGGATGTGTCAATCTAATAAGGCTCAAAATCTCACTAGCTTTTGTCTACCATTATTTACTACTCTTCTAAAGATAATACATATTGACCAATCATAAGAGAAAAAGTACATGCTAAAGTTTCCATGGAACTTTCTAGTCAATTCACACTCTTATTATGGCTATATAGTCTTAAAAGCAATAGATAAAGAGAAAATGTTTATTTATTTGTTTGATTTTGAAAATGCCTAAGAAACCACATAAACAACAATAAAGCTCAAAAGAATGCATTAAAACTAAGATCCCTACCCACACACTTAAAACTTACATTGTCCCCAATGTAATATCAAATGTAAGAAATGGAGAATTTAACAAAAATAGTAAATGCAAAAATGTAAATAAAAAGAAATCAACTTCCTTTAGGTTACCTCCCAAGCAGCACATTTGTTTATCATCATTGGCTCAACTCCATATTGCTCTCATCAAGTGATTTCATTTGCGTCTTCAAGCATCAATACTTCGATATCCTCCATTTGGAAGCCTTCATAATTGGTTTCAGGTGATGACCACTTACTTTGAATGTCTTATCGATTTTTAAACTCCGTATCTCTGCTACACCAAAAGGAAAGACATGAGTAAGAACAAATGAACCAACCTAATGGGAATGCAACTTACCTTGGAATAATTTGACCTTGAAGTGATAGAGCAGCACTTTTTAACCCATCGAGAAGTTTTTCCTTTAAATCATCTTATCATGAAAAGCCTTTGTTTATCTTTATATGCCATTGCATCCTGATAGGAGTCATTATGCATCTCCTCTAACTCTTGTAATCATAACTTCTTATGCACACTTGCATCATCCAAATGAAATATTTTTTGATAGTCCAATACGCTATATGTTGCAACTCCATTGGAATGTTACGCGACTTCCCAAACACCAATCTATACAAAGACATCCCGATTGATGATTTATAAGTCGTCTTATACGCGTCCTAATGCGTCGTCCAACCTCACACTCCAATCCTTTCTATTAGGCTGAATTATTTTCTCTAGGATTGATTTTATTTCTCGATTTGACACTTCAACTTGTCTGACGATTTGGGGATGGTAAGAGGTGGAAATCTTGTGCATGATGTGATATTTCTTGAATAGTGTTTCCATCACTCTGTTGCAAAAATGGGTTCCTCTATCGATGATGATTTCCTTTAACATTCTGAACCTAGAATTAACAAAATATATAATAACTTTGGCATCATTACTTTTGGTGGCTTTAGCTTCCACCTATTTGAAAACATATTCGACTACAAATAATATATAATTAAAACCGAAAGATAGAGGCAAAGGTCCCATAAAATCAATACCCCCAATATCAAAATTTTCACCGAAAAGAATAGGAGTTTGTGGCATTTGATCCTTACAGGACAGGTTACGTGACCGTTGGCACCTAATATATGACTTGCAAAAGATATATGCGTCCTTGAAAAAAAAGGGCTAGTAGAAACCACTCTTCAAAACTTTATGGGTTCTCCTCTGTACTCCAAAGTGTCCTCCACCCACATATGAGTGGTAGAAGCATAAAATTGAAGGTGTTTTACTTTTAGGTACACACCTCCTTATGACTTGATCTACACAGTGCCTCTATAGATACGAGTCATCCTAAATGTAGTATTTTACTTCATTCCTCAACTTATTCCTCTGAGCCGTTGACAAACCATCATCCTAAACATAGTATTTTGCTTCATTCCTCGACTTATCCCTCTGAGCCGTTGACAAACCATGTAATTTTTTAGTAACCAAGAAATTCACAATATCTGCATACCATGGTAGTGTCAAATTGGTAGAAAACTGATAGGATTGAATTATCTTATATTTTCTTATGTATTTCCATGTGATTTCAATCCTATACACAAGATAAAATACTTAATTTGTGTTCAATTTGTGTTGACTACTAGTTTGGATATGATGATATATTTGAGACCGAAAAGAGAAGATGTTTATAGAAAATTGGAGCATATTTGTAAAAAAAAAAAAAAAGCTTGGTGGTTGCGTTGTGTTGCGTTCACACTGCAACGCTACGTTTAAGCAGCATTTAATGTGTATGCTGCGTTTAATTCACGCAGTAGATGTTGCATTTAGGCAGGTTACGCAGGAGACAAGTAGAAGGGCAGGAGCGAGGCTTTAAAGGAGAGCAACAAAATTAAATGGTCTTATCAATCAATAGTGGTGGCACAAAGACATAAAAGGAGAGCATAAAAGCTAGATAGGGGGACAACTACTGGAAGGAAGGCTGCGGCTTGGAGCATCACGGCTGATCTGGAGCTGGTGCGTATAAAACCTCTACATTTGTTTGTCCCATCATAAATAGTGAACAATAAAAGGAAGAGTTGAGAGTGCTGAAGCAATGGGAAATGTGGCTTGGGCTTGGAGCATGAAAATGAAGATGGAAGGCTAGTTTCTCGGCCCTAGTTTGGAGGTGACACCAACGTCGACGACCCGGGTTAAGTATTTTTTAATTATTTTGTTGTTTCTTTCTCTCATTAAGAATTGATTGTATTATCATATGTAAATTGAATTGGGTATTGTATAAGGATAATCGAATTTTTGTTATTATTAGGTTATTTGTACATGAACCCATTGGGTATTGAGAGTTGATGATTTTAATGCATTCATTGAATCGTTAATTGCAAAACCATTGCTAGAATTTTGATATAATCCGTAATTGTTATGTTGAAATTCATATGTAGCGACTAATGATTCGTAATCATTAGGGATAATATGACCTAGGTTAAATGA